>CAIGQQ010002476.1:860181-890461 GCA_903798035.1 Danio albolineatus | reverse complement strand
ATAATAATAATAATAATAATAATAATAATAATAATAATAATAATAATTTTATTTTGGGGGCTGATTTCACAGCCAAATGTAATATGTGATTAATCAAACGAATTAACCACCATATTGTGGAATTAATTTGATTACTTTTTATTTTCATTGACTGGCAGGCCTTGTATTTAGCTTGTGATCTTAATACTAGGTGCGAACAGGGGCTAACATGATGGTCTACACACACACACACACGCACACACAATATTTGAATAAGCCACATTTCAAGCAAAAGAGAGAGGGAGTAGCATTAATGTTACAGGCAAGTATGAAAGGATCTAGGTTTTCTCTTCCCCGCCTTATTAATCATTCCCATTACCTTCCAGTGAATTTGTTAAACCACTGTCATGACATAAGCCTTCATTTCTGAAATGTAATCTTGTACTTTCTCTTGCCTACACCTAATCATAGATCAAGCCCCAGCTGGGGAATGTCTGTGCAAACAGTGTAGCGAGAATCTCCAGTCTACAGTGAGATTTATGCCTCTGTGGAGTAGTAACAGATTTAAAAAGCATTTTAAATGGTGTGCAGTGTGCACAGTTCACATGAGAATGAGTTCTGAGCTTAATGGAGAGATAGGAACAAAGAGTAAGCCGGGCATTGTGGGACTGCTTGTGTGTCTGTTAGCAGGGAAGTGTATCGTCTCTGATATTCTGACCACGCCAAGGTCAAGTTATTCAAACGTGTGTAAAAAGCGAAATATCTTTAAAGTATACAGACCCGGCTAAGCTCTCTCCGTGTGTTGGCACAATTTGTGTGGTTACAAGTTACAGTGACAAATTCTACACTATCTGACAAAAGTCTGGTCGTCGATCTCAGTTGTAAGAGCAACAAATAATAACTTGACTTCTAGTTGATCATTTGGAGAAGTGGCAGAAGGTCGATTTTTCAGATAAATCATCTGTTGAACTGCATCCCAATCATCACAGATACTGCAGAAGACCTATTGGAACCTGCATGGACCCAAGATCCTTACAGAAATCAGTCAGGTTTGGTGAAGAAATAAATCATGGTTTGGGGTTACGTTCAGTATGGGGGTGTGCGAGAGATCTGCAAAGTGGATGGCAACATCAACAGCTTGAGGTATCAAGACATTTGTGCAGCCCATTACATTACAAACCACATGAGAGGGCATTTCTTCAGCAGGATAGCGCTTCTTCTTATACTTCAGCCTCCACATCAAAGTTCCTGAAAGCAAAGAAGTTCAAGGTGCTTCAGAATTGGCCAGCCCAGTCACCAGACATAAACAATATTGAGCATGTCTGGGGTAATATGAAGGAGGAGGCATTGAAGATGAATCCAAATAGTCTTGATGAACTCCAGGAGTCCTGCAAGAACGCTTGCTTTGACATTCCAGATGACTTTATTAATAAGTTACTTGAGTCATTGCACAGATGTATGGATGCAGTCCTCCAAGCTCATGGGAGCCATACACAATATTAATTTTGTTTTCACTGCACCATGACTTTGTATTCTATTCTGTACATTATTTCTGTTAAGTGACGAGACTTTTGTCTAAGCAAAGTCAGACCTTCCTGTCCTAATTAAATAATAAAAATCAAGGCATGATTAGGTTTTATTTTGGTAAAATAACCGTAATCTAGAGGCCTTTGCCTTTCATATAAGCCACTTCTGATACCTAATGGTCATCTAGAAGTCAAGTTATTATTTGTTATTCCTAAAACTTGGATAAGTGACAAGACTTGTGTCTGATAGTGTGCTTGTTACTTTTTATGGTGATTGTACATCATTATTTTGAAAATGTACACATATTAATATATGATTATAATATTAAAACAAATCAAGACACTGACTATTGAAATTATTATATATTTTTTGAAGGGATGTAACTTTCAAACTATCAAACTATTTTGCCAAGTTACTTTACAATAAAATAGGGTTATATGAGCTGTATTATTATTATTTTTCCCTTCATATGGCACTTAATAACAGCATTTATGACAGCACCCTGTTTTACATAAAAGAAAGTGAGAAAAGAGAAATACACTGTAGCAAAATACACTGTTTTGCCTTACATAGTTAAGTTAAATTAAACTACACTGAAAAAAATATTCAAAGCTGATTCCTTGGAGGGCGCCACGGTGGCCTAGTGGGTAGCACGTTCGCCTCACAGCAAGAAGGTCGCTGGTTCGATCCCCGGCTGGGCCAGTTGGCATTTCTGTGTGGAGTTTGCATGTTCTCCCCGTGGTTGCGTGGGTTTCCTCCGGGTTCTCCGGTTTCCCCCACAGTCCAAAGACATGCGGTACAGGTGAATTGGGTAAGCTAAATTGTCCCTAGTGTATGTGTGTGAATGAGAATGTATGGATGTGTTTCCCAGAGATGGGTTGTGGCTGGAAGGGCATCCGCTGCGTAAAACAAATGCCGTATAAGTTGGCGGTTCATTCCGCTGTGGCGACCCCGGATTAATAAAGGGACTGAGCCGAAAAGAAAATGAATGAATGAATGATTCCTTGGATTTACTCAATTTCTTTCTTTCTTTTTTTTTTTTACGTTTACTGGCTGTAAACAATTTATTTGGGCTGAATTTAAACAAACAAATTAAGTTGAACATTAGTTAATGTAATTTGTTTGTTTAAATTCAACACAAATAAATTGTTTGCAACAGTTTTGCAGACATTTTTTTTTTAGTGTAACCCCATAAGCCAAAATGGAGAGATTCATGCTGATTTTAAATCTATAGGAGCTGAACACATGAATATAAACATAAAAACATGTAAAAATAAATGCAATCAAAATCCATTTAAAACCAATTTTTGGTTAACAAAGATACAAAACGTACCTAATATATTACACTCACTAAAGCACAACAAATATTACTTTTCAAATAGCATTTTGCAAAATGTATTTAAATGTTTGCATGCTCTTGAATAATATTACAAAAATTTATATTAAAACATAATAAATATATATTTACACACATTTACATAGGTAAATAGATTTGATTGAACAATGGGCTCACAAATTTGCGGAAATCTTCAAATTTATGTGTGTGCATCTTCCTTCTGGGGCTTTTTTTGAGTCTTTTTAACTTACATTACTGTATGTTAAACAAACTTTAAATAGCTTGAAAACTAAAAAAGAAATGAACATATTAACTTAGTTAAAAAAAAAAAAGTTAAACATACTTAGACTTGTATAGTAAGTCCATTCATTATTTTCATAGGGTTGTGCAATATGTGTCATCTATGAATATATTATGATTAATTTTGAACTGATGCTGATTAAAACACATTTGGCATGTTATACACTGTGTTTCCATGATAATTAATACTGAGCTTAATGGGGAGATCCAAACAAAGGCTAAACTGGGGCATTGTGAGATTGTTTGTGTGTCAGTTAGTAGGGGAGTGTATCATCTCTGAAATTCTGACCACGTCAAGGTCAAGTTATTCAAACGTGTGTAAAAAGCGAAATATCCTTAATGTACACAAGCAGCTAAGCTGTCTAGCTGTTCTGTTATGCTAGCTCGCTCCATGCATGTGTTAAGCCTATTTACCACCATTTGTTGTGGTTCGGCGTGTATTGCACTCGTGTCTGTCTCACTCCTGTCATTCCCAGTCATGTGCTCATTACTGTAACCTTCAAATGGGCTAAGGCTGCTACAACCGAGATCTCAGCAACATTTTTTTTTTCGCCTCGTAGACTGTTTACACAGGCTCCTCGGCATCATCGCCCAGCGCTCTCATTTACAGCAAGAAAACTGCTTCACTTTCGCAATTAGTCTTGTCACTGCTGAGCCATGGTGCAAGAATTACAATTCCTCAGTATTTGGGAAAAAAAGAGAAATGTTGAACCTAATTAACACCATCCCTTGCAGCTTACATCTGCTTTTTTCCCATCATTATGTGTGTGCACATGGGATTGGATGTAATTAACATCTTCAGTTAGCATCACCAGTGAACTTATTGAAGTTACATTTCTTCATCATTACCTGTCTTATTAAAACAGTCTAACAATGATGGCCCACAGGAACAGATGCAGACTTCAAAAAAGCAGAATGCGGCAATTCAAACAGGCATTAACAGCCAGGGATTGGATTGTTTTGTAATTATTTATTCATACATGCACGCGAATATGATTTAATTTAGGGATAATGTACATCCAGGAGGTTGTTTTCACAGAATAAAGCCTGACCAACGCTATCTCACAGCAATTCATAACTTTTGATTTAGTGGCTAGTTCGTATGAATTCGTACGATCTAATTCGTACAATTTAGTATGATTTGCTTATCAACCAATGATGGTTAAGTTTAAGGGTGGGGTGCCACGCTTCCTTTTTTAAATCGTACATTTTCATATGACTGAACTCGTTCGAATTGCCTAGTCTCGCATGGTGTTCATCAAAACCTTTGGTAGCACTTTATTTCGATGGCCCATTTAAGTATTAGTAGACTGTCTACTTACTATCTGTTGATACAGACATTCAACAGACATTTAACTGACTATAAATTTTGCAAGTACATGTCAACTTAGACTACCCCTACTAACCCTGACCCCAACCCTAACCCCAACCTAACAGTCTACTTATAATCAAATGAGAATTAGTTGCAATGTTACTTAAATTTAACAAACGGACCATCAAAATAAATTGTGACCAAACTTTGGAACTTCGGAAGCCACTGCGCTAGCAAAGCTCTTGTTAGCTTCTACCCAGCCAACATTGATATGTGGGCCCCATATGGGTTATATATGGGCAGCATGGGTTCCATGTGGGCATGGGCTAAAAATGGGCAATTTATGTGGGTCCCATGTGAGTTTCACAATGTGGGTCCCATATAGGTTTGAACATATGGGACCCTTATGGGATCTATGTGGGCATGGGCTAAAAATGGGAAATTTATGTGGGTCCCATGTGAGTTTCACAATGTGGGTCCCATATAGGTTTGAACATATGGGACCTTTATGGGATCTATGTGGGCATGGGCTAAAAATTTGAAATTTATGGGGACCTTTATATAGATCTGTTTCCCTGCTCGAGCAGGGGCTGAAAATAGGCAGTTTATGAGGGTTCTGTGTGTTTCACATTGTGGGTTCCAATCTATAAAAATATAGGACCTTTGTGATGTGGTCAAAAAATATTTCACAAACTTAAAATACATCTTTACACCTTTAAACGTTTGGTTAATAGTCACATTTATGTCAAATTTACCAGAAGTGCCCAGCTCGAAATTATTTGATTTTACTAGTTATTCTTAAGTTAAAAAAAGCAGCAAATCAAAAATAAAAATAAAAAATTGATTTGATAAGAAATCACCCTACTTTTTAAATGAAAATTTGTTAAGTATTAATAATGTTGCCCTGCCTATCAAAATGTTTTTTTTTTCTTTTAATGCACAACAGGGACAATCATAAAAACTTATTTTTTTTAAACTCTAGATTTAAATCGTTCTCATGGGACCTACTCTGAAATCAACGCACCTTCCGCTCGAAGTAGTCCTGTTGCCTTCAAATATTAGTTTGGATATTTTTTACATACTATAATATAATTATATTATAATTATATTATCTGTCATTGATCTTGAATGACAATAACCGTATATTTACATTTATAACCGTATAAATGTAATTATTCAAATAAAAGGCATTCCCGCACTTGGGCAGGGATACACTGGCACAGTGGAGCTGCAGCACGGGCCGGAGTCTACTTTTAACGGTTCACACAGGACGACGAGTCGGAGCGAAAATAACCAGGTAAAAGGCATGTTTTCTAAAAAATGATATTATTATTCACGCTTTCAAGTATTGGTAACATCGTTTTGACAGGTTAAAGTACCTTTTAAACACTTTAGCCTTTATGACGATTATTTTCTAGCCGCGTCGGAGTTTGTAAGGCTTAAATCATGCTATTTTTGTTGAAGATGTAGCGTGAAAGGTGTAGTTTTGGGTATTGCCTCATATCGATGAATTAGGATTCTCAGTTGTTGTTTTTTATTCTTTTATAATGCATTTTGTGGCCGTCTAGCCGCCATTTTTCATAGTGTGTTTAATGTATCCGACATAACTTGCGCCTAAAATGCTGCTTTTGAACTATTGACGGGTAGGTCTTGAATGATTCATTCATTTTAAATGAATCTTTTATGTGACTCGTGAACGACGAGCCAGAGTGATTCGTTCATTCGCGCGTGCGCACATTTGGAGGTGGAGGAGATTAGTTCACTTTTCAAGGCCACTATCGGGGTTGACTCGTTCATCACGTGAAAGACAGAAGCCAATCATATGCAGTTAGAGCTGGAAAGGATTTCTCTTTTGTGCAAGAGTAAATATTAACAAATATGGGTAACACTTTATTTTAGTGTTCATGTTACATTTTACTTGTACTTATTATTGTAGAAATAAATTGTGCATTGATTTATGCAACTAATGTAAATCAATTCCTGATCCAGACCCTAAAGGAATTCTTTACCCCAAAATGAAAACGGTCATACACTTTGCCTTCTGTCAGTACAAACCCAAAAGAAATTCATTCCAGTGGAGGGACCAAAATCTCTCAGATTTTATAAAAAAAATATCTTCAGTTGTGTTTTAAGGGTTTGGCAAAACATGAGGGTGAGTAAATGAGTTTTTATTTTGGGGCGAACTAATCTTTTAACCCTATAGCAAGTATTGTTAATTCATATTACTGAGTACTTAAATGTACCTATTCTGTGACAAGGACACTATTAAATAAAATGTAACCAAAGTATGTAGATGGACATGTCAAATGATTTTATGTTTAAACTTTTGTTTCTATAGGTGGACTAACGAAGACTGCAGAAAGAATGTGCAGAAAGAGCAATCAGGTCACAGCAGTCTTCAAGACTGATCAATTTTGTGTCCATCTATACAAATTGTGTTGAGACCAAGTACTGTAACAATGGAGTTTTTATGTTTAATGTTGTCATTGAGTTTTTAAAAGGGTCGGTTCGCTCTAAATTTAAAACTATTATATCTATTCTGTTGATTTAAACCAAGGATGTCAAACTCTGATCCTGGAGGGCCACAGCCCTACAGAATTTAGCTCCAAACCTAATTAAAAGTACCTCATCCAGCTAATGATGCCATTCAGGCTTATTTGAAAACTAGATTGTATGTGTGTTGGAGGATTGAAACTAAAATCTGTAGGACTGTGGCCCTCCATGGCTTTGACTCTCCTGCTGTAAACCTTAAAGACTTAAATTAATCTCTAAAACTCAAACAATGTTTTTAATAATAATAATACTAATAAAAACTTGTGACTCTCCATTTAAAGTTTAATAATTACTTTTCAGACAACTTGAATTTAAAAAGCTCCATTTGTATTGATTTTTTTTTCTTATTTTAGCTGTTTATAAAAAATGTCTGTGTAGCAAAAATTAATATGTTTCTGATGGTTTTGAAATATGTAATGACAACGTTTTCATTTCTTGACTGTTTATTGTTTTTGTTTATTAGACTGATTTATTAAGTGTTACATAAGTTTATGTAAAACCAGCTGTTGGGTTGTTGCACCCTGTTTTAAAATAAATTGGTAATGTTGGTGTTTAGCACTACAAAAACATGAAGTTTTATTAAAAATGTCTGAATTATAATAAAGTATTTGATATACTGAACTTCTTTGTTTTAATTTCTGATAATTTGTTTTTTAATTGTGTCTTTCATGTTTTGTAATTTTGTAGATGAATGAACAGTGGAATATTCAAGCAGAAAACTGACAATTACCTAATATATTTATGTTGCTTTTATCAATTAATCATTTATTTAACTCGTATAAGACCCACATTGGTCCCACTCATAACCCAGTTAACAATTCAAGGTGGGGCCAATATGGGGCCACGATGGTTTGTACATGGGTTCCCCACTTGGGCCCTATCTTGGCCCCATATTGGCCCCACCTTGGATTGTTAACTGGGTTATGAGTGGGACCAATGTGGGTCCTATACGAGTTGCCCATTTGGGCCCCACATAAGACCCAGTCAGGCCCCATATGAGATTTATATGGGCTAATTAAGATGGGGCCCACATGGAACCCATGGACAAACCCATATAGGGCCCATATTTTCAGCCCATATGGGGCCCAGAATGTAGAATGTTGGCTGGGTAGCAGCTACGAAAGATCAAACTCATAAATTACAACTCATCCGAGACTGATGAAAACAAAAAGCCAATTAAAATCCAGAGTCACCTCCCAATATACTTCAGCAACGTCTCTCTCGCATGCATTCCATATTGCTGTGTACAATGCTTTTTTTTATTCTTTGCATAACTAGATGTCTGAGCCAGTGTTTGTTTTAATGATCCCGCCCTGGGCTTGTCTTTTATATCTACTTCAGTTCTTTTTTTCTTTCGCTAAAGACCATTGCTGACAAGCGAGAACTGTATAGTTCCTGTTTATATAACTTTTCTAAGGACAAGAAGTATTATTCTGATATTTAGAATAGCTTTTGGCTGCATGTGATAAAAACCAAGTGATATATATCCCTAAAGGTGTCTACCTTGATCAGAACATTCCTTCTTTCATTGTGGCGTGACGGTTCCAGTCCTGCAGCAGTCAAGTCCAATCGCGTTCAGAACTTTGTTTGTGAATGACAGCCAGCTTAGGTTAGCAGAGAAAGCAGGCAATGTCAGCCTGCATAAAGAAAACATCGGTTTAGACACAGGCCGCATACATTTACAACTACACCACAACTTTCCACACAGAAACTTATTTGAGCTGTATGTTAACCTTTAAAATATTGAATCCATTGTTTTAAAAAAATGTCTAGACCAAATTGACAGTCTCTGCTTTATAAAGTGCAGCCTGAAAGTTGTTTACTCGCTCAGCTTCTGTCTACTAGTAGCATATTAAGCTAGGTTTGTGTAACGGAAATACATTCTACAACTTGCTTGTAGCCAATTAGGCTGCCTACAACCTATATTGTGGATGTCACAGACTCCCAAATATGATCTGTTATAAGACATCCTCATCCTAAAATATAAAAGACATCTAAAAGGACATACTGTGAAAATATTGTTTGGAAAATACGTATTATACTGTATATTATGTCTTAAAATGATTGCAGTGGTGCCACCTGACAGCAAGAAGATCACTGGTACGATTTCCAGCTGGGTCAGTTGGCATATCTGTGTGGAGTTTGCATGTTCTCCCTGTGTTTGCGTGGGTTTCCTCCGGGTGCCCAGGTTTCCTCCACAGTTCCAAGCGCTATAGGTGATTTTGATGAGCTAAATTGGCCATAGTGTATGTGCGTGAAAGAGTGTGTACGGTGCAGCTGGAAGGGCATCCGCTGTGTATAACATATGCTATAAGCTTATATAGAACGTATGCTAGGCGATAAATTGGTGGATCATTCCGCTGTGGCGACCCCTGAGTAATAAAGGGACTAAGCCAAAAAGAAAATGAATGAATGATTGCAGTACTACTATTATATTTGTTTGTTTATAGTTATTTACTTTTTATTTATTAAAATGCTCATTGATTTTAATTTAATTTAATATATTTTTGTTTGTTGTGATAAATGTTTCTAAATCTCATTTCGAATATCGTTTAACCTTACATTTTGTATTTTATTTTATTTATTTATTCTTTTTTTACATTTTTAATTTATGAAAATATAAAATTTCACAACTTACGTTTTTATATTTTATTTTATTTTATCATTACCCTATCACAGAATTCAGTGTTATCGTTGTTCCTGGAGGCACTCAAACATTTAGCCCCGGCCACACAGCACTTTTCTCCTTATAGATAGGCCCACACGGAATCTGCAAACACAGAATTCTGCATATTTTTAGCCCATCATTGATTCTGTTTATTAATATATGTAAATGCATATAAATTTATATTTGTTCAGGTTTTTTTTTATTAATTTCAGTATAATTATTGACGTAGGGCGCCACTGTAGTGAGTAGCATGTTCCCCTAACAGCAAGAAGGTCGCTGGTTCGAGCCCCGGCTGGACCAGTGGGCATTTTTGTGTAGAGTTTGCATGTTCTCCCCGTGGTTGCGTGGTTTCCCCCACAGTCCAAAGACATGTGATATAGGTGAATTGGGTAGGCTAAATTGTCCGTAGTGTATGAGTGTGTATGGATGTTTCCCAGAGATGAGTTGCAGCTGGAAGGGCATCCGCTGCGTAAAACATATGCTGGATAAGTTGGCGGTTCATTCCGCTGTGGCAACCCCGGATCAATAAAAAATGAATGAATAATGATTAATATGAACATATTTACATGATTTATTTACAATTCAGTTTGTAAAGTATATTATATGAGTGACTTGCTTAGTTTTCCAAATAAGTTGGATCCAATTGGATTTGCATTGTAAACATTAAACAAACGTTGAAAAGGTATTAATTTTATTTTATATATTAAGTTTTTAGTTAATAAATCCACAGAATTTTACTAAATTTTCAGCAGAAATAGCAAAAAGTGTCCACAGATTCTATCTGGCCCCACCCATAGACTTCCATTCACACGTATACGAATGCGGCGGACTGGAAGCTAATGCTGCGTCCCAATCCGTATACTATCCTTCCTAAATAGTATGTGAAACTAGAATTAGTATGTCCCAAATCGTGTTGAAAAGAGTATGCCAAAAATTCCTGGATGGTTTACTATTTCTGGTCAAACTTTTAAGTGTAGAAGCGTCCATACTCTAACTGCTGATATTGCTCACAGTGCATTGCGCGTTGGACGGGAATTCGATTAGAACTACAAAACGCGGGCGAAAAGTGTAAACAAACTACAAACATGATGGACGCGCGCAACCAACGGTCAAGTAGATTTCGGTAAAGATGTTTGTATGACTGTTACTGTAGTTAATATGTAGCCCACTGGAGAATATTTAAATGGCGTTGTCTGTGTTATATTTCATCTGCAACAACAATACTGAACTTATATAAAGACATGTTTGGACATTACCATCTGAATGCAGAATTATCCAAACACCTGAGGAGATTTCTCTGCATGAAAGACTCGTCAATGGGAGATTGTTCTGCTGCTGCTTCTCCAATAAGATAGAAATTAAATACGACAGAAATGTGGATGATTGACAGAGCTCTTTAACTAAGCAACACAGCGATCAGTTACTGAGGAAGTAGCATGTCCCAAAGCTTGCATACTCTTCTGTTACACACTCAAAAGTGTGTATTTTTCCTCCACAAAAAAAGGACATACTTTTAGGGCGTAGTATAATTCTGCGAATTGGGACGCAGCATCAAGCTCATGTTTCGCAGTTCGCTGCGGTGTAAAGTTTAAGCTTGGTGAACTCTGAGCTGCGAAATCGCATCATGTGATTGCGTGAGACCAATCAGAGATCAAAACATGACCTCTCTGGACTGAAATTTTAAATATGGAGCAACTCCCTTTTTTTATTCTCTAATCATCTTGTTTAATCTCACCCCTTTTGGCAGTGATGTGTGACTGAATTTCACATGCTCAGTCTGTAGTGTGAACGCAGCTTTAGACATTTTAAATATTTCTTTTTCTGATTCATTAATTGTAGCTGTTGGATTCTCCACCAAATGAGCTGATAAGTTAAATCAGGTGTGTTTAATTAGCAAGAGTTGTGTTTGTGTGCCTCGAGGAATAAGACTGGGAAACACTGGCCTCAACAACTACTCAGCTAATCTGTCTGAAGAAAGCCCTGTATAATTGGCAGTTTTCAGATTTACCAGACTCCGTTGGGATGCATTTCTAATAGGCCTTTTTTTTGTACCTGTTACATTCAAAAACTCCTAGAAAACATGAACTGGAATGAAACCGACTGTTGCATTAAAAAAATAATAATAAATTGAAAAGAAACCAAAACTTGGACTCTTTTGTATCTTTGATGCTTTGTAGCTTGCTAATAAAACCTGTGATTACTGGAAATATATGCCTGTGGTGACAATTGTGTAAAAGTATATTGCTTAGCTTGCTGGCTTGTAGTCAGTCAGTCCAGACCTTGGCCCAAATGTCCAGACCACAATGAATGTCGAATGATCTAAAAAAAAGAAAAAAGAAAAAAGCTATGTAAAGAAATCAGGTTGCTGAATAATGTCGCTGAATAAATTCATGCATCGAGCTCTAGAGGGCACATCTGCAGTCTCTGCTTCTCCATGTTGCCAGATCTAATTATTACAAGTGCTACGTCATTGGACTGGTTCATAATATTTAATGTGACAGCAATGATCAAATAATTATAATGTCAGAAGATGTTTGTTTTTTAATCCTACTAGCAAAATACAAGATTTAAGCAAATGTTTCACACATGTTATTGTATTTAATTTAGTGGTTAGCTAAGCTAACATTTACAAATTCATGCTATAATTCTTAAACATCCATATGGAATTTAACAATTTATATGTAGATCAAAATATTAATTGTAATAAAAAGACTGAACAAAAGGACCAAAATAAATGAGCTACATATAGTGAAAATTTCCCAGAAAGAGGAGGTACATCAATGTCACTGCATAAACGACAGGGAATAAAATATTAATTATATATATATTGTTATTTAATAAAAAATAACGAAATCTTTATAGGGGTGTCAGGATAAATGATGATAATTATTTTATTACAAGTCTGTAAGACTTATGAGTGTATGAGTGTGAATGGGTGTGAATAGATGTTTTCCAGAGATGGGTTGCGGCTGGAAGGGCATCCGCTGCGTAAAACGAATTTTGGATAAGTTGGCGTTTCATTCCGCTGTGGCGACCCCAGATTAATAAAGGGACTAAGCCGAAAAGAAAATGAATGAATGAATAAAATTGTTTCCTTAAACTATTTGGCATGGTAGGGTTTAAATACGCCTTGCATGAATTGCCCAGTTAGGACCAATATAAGATGCTTACAGAGCCCACTTAAAGCCCATATGGATTGTTGAATCCTGGTGCAAGCCCACTTTAAACCCCTTTAGACAGGTGAGACCCAAATGGATCTGATATGAATTACCCAGTTAAGACCCTTTACAGGTCCCCCTAAAAGCCTATCTGGGTAATCACAGCCAGCCCTGAAGTAGATCCTTGGTGCAGGCTCACTTTAAACCCCTTCAGACTGGTGGGGCCCAAATGGGTCTGACATGAATTGCCCGGCTAAGACCCTAAAAAGACCCTTACAGATCCTACTTAAAACCCACCTGGGCATCCATGGCTGGCCCCCATGTGGATTCCGGGTGCAAACCCACTTCAAAATCCATTCAGACTAGTGGGCCCCAAATGGGTATGACATGTATTGCCCAGTTAAGACCCACATAAGACCCTAACAGATCCCACTTAAAACCCATCTGGGCATCCTCGGCTGGCCCCTGTGTGGATCCCGGGTGCAATCCCATTTTAAACCCTTTAAGCAGGTGGGGCCCAAGTGGGTTTTTTATGGATTGCCTGGTTAAGACCCACATAAAACCCTTACAGATCCCACTTAAAACCCATCTGGGCATCCACAGCTAGCCCCCATGTGAATCCCGGGTGCAAACCCACTTTAAAACGCTTTTGGCACGTAGGGCACAAATGGGTTTGGCATGAATTGCCCAGTTAGGACCAATGCAGTACCCTTACAGGTCCCACTTTTAGTACGTGTGGGCTTCCAAGGCTGGCCCCAATGTGGATCCCGTGTGCAAGCCCATAATGGGGCCCACATTTGCCGCCCATGAAGCCCTCATCTGGGCCCCACATGTCATTGCTGGCTGGGCCTGAATAAAAGTAAAACTGTGAAACTGGAATTAAAATAAATAAAAAAATAAAACATGAAATGCCAGCAGCAGTTACGTTAATTAAATTATTTGCTATAACATGTAAAACAGGGTAAATATGAAAACTAAATTATTATTGTCCCCATGTAAACTACCAAAAAATGATAAAAATGATGGCATCATATGTAAGCATATCATATCTCCATTCTATGTGTATGACCTTGCAAACTCCTTGCATGTCTGCTATAATAAAGCCCATGTCTGCTATACAAAGTGTATAGTATCGACAGCATTGCCATTTGTATTCAAAATCATAAAAAGCATGCTATTTTTTATTTATTTAATTATAAGTACATCATTGATGTGTACATACACACTAAGAGGACGTTTAATGGACTCACTAATTGAGTTATTTGATGACCGCTCCACCATCATGACCAGTCAAGCCTTTCTTATGTCCATTCATCTGAGCTCAGCTACAGATGAATGGCAATGAGCAGCTCAAATGAATGATTTTCGATCAAATCAGGTGACCTGTTCTGTGAGCTGGAAGATAAGTTATTGTTTAGAATGGTTGTGTGTGTGAGGTTGGTGGTGGGGGGATCATTGTGTCGTTGAAAATGTGATTGCTTTAGGCATCAGTGGACTGGCAGGAGGTAAAATTAAAGCTTTTGTCAAGTAGGGAAGCCGAGAATAATTATGTGTTTCCCCAGTGAGAAGGCCGAAGACCTGGCTAAAGCTTAAACAAACACTGTAATTAAATATATCTGAGATTTATGCCTCTAATGAATAACACACACTTGCTTGGCACACAGAAAAAGCCAGGCGAAAATAAATGCTGCAGAGTGCACAGAAAAAGCGAAAGATATTGTACTGCAGAGATTATAATGGCATTCTTAAGAACACCATCTGCATCAGCATTACTCTATGGCTGGCACAAATCTTTTCACAGCCATTGAATTTATGGTAATAGAAGTGGGATGGTCTGGGGTGTGGGGGGGATTTGCTGTCCTGATGTTCACAAGGTGGCTCTTCGAAGGTTGGGCCAAGTACATATATAATACCTGGGAAAAGCGATGAGTTAGCAGTCATATCCATCTCAATGGAAGTTGCTCAGCTGCCGAAAGACCCCTGGAATCATGCAGTTCGCCGGTCTTTTAGAATGGGCATTTACTTCTGCAGCTGGTTTCCTTTCCTTTCTTTTTTCACTGTTGTAACCAAGCACTTTGGAGCTGCGTGAAGTTGTTTTTAATCAGAATTTGGATTGACTAATAGGCAAGATTAAGTACAGTCCTGGACAATGACATAAAAGACTGAAGAGCCCTTCAAAAAGGCAGTGAAATGTTTGAAATTTATGTTCCAGATTTTACCTGATTTACATGATATAACAGTGATGTTTCTGAAAAAAGTGCTAGAAAATGTTTTGTGCCATATAGTCTTACCTGTCAACCCTCCTGTTTTTCCTGGGATTCTCCCGTATTTTACAGTTCTATCCCGCTATAATCCTGTATTTCTCTCATATGTTCAGTCTTTCTCTGAGGGGTGGCAATAAACATTAAAGAGCCGATCCTCTTTATACGCAACCCATACCGCCGAACCACCAGGGGCCGCCCCTTGCTCTTAAATGTGAGTCAGTTCTGTGCTTTCATTTTATTTAGGCATGAAACACCTTAAAATAAATATAAAAATGGCAGGATTCCCTTTCCTTTTTATTACAGGTGCCGTCGCTCCGCCTATGCAATCTTCAAAACAGCCATAAAGCAATACGTGACTGTCAGCCGACGCGCTCCATAGTGATAAATAGACGCTGTTTCCCAAACGGAATCTGTACATTCGATTTGAAGCGTAGTGAAAGTGGATGCTGGGTTTTGGGTGCGTGTTTGAATAGACATATACACATAATTAATAATAATAACATCTAAAGACGTCAATCTTGATGTTTTTTTTTTCCAAACACAACTAATTTTGCAACTACTAACACAACTAATGAGCATAAAACGTTAGGAAAGCAATCGAATGCTTTCATTATAATGTTAGATGTGTGCATTTTTAAAGTGACACCTCTGTTATTTAATGTAATCAAACAAAAAATCTAAATAAAAGAGATGCATTTGTTGCTCTTCATTCAGAATGTGTAAGTTATACAGTGAAAAGATTAATGAGATTTAATAACTTGATTCTATTTCTTTATAATAGCTCATTTTAATAAGATAAAGTGTTTGCTACTGTACAATTACATTTTCTTTTGTAAAAAATAATATTAAAAATATTACTGACTGTTAGCTGTTTATTAACAATGAAACAGCTCCAGAATAATGTTTAACCTCATAGGGCCTGAGTGTCCGCATACTTAGACAGCACATTTGAGCTCTTAAGTGGCTATTTAAAATACTTTGAATGTTTTATATTTTGTAAAGACAAACAGTGTCATCCTGCGACTGTTTTGCAGCATATGAAATGTCCCATACACTATTTTTAACTGTCCAAAACGGGAAAAAAATGTTGTTTTTTACTCTCTGATAGTCAAAGCAAGTTAAAAAAAAAGGTGTATGTTAAATAAGCATTAAAAATAAAAAAGTGCTTTATGTAAATTCAGACCACGAGTCCACATATATGGATAAACTTTTTCTCTAAAAGTACATTATATTAAAATATGATACTTAGGTTTTATTCTAATTAGGTTCCAATATGCCCAATTAGCAAAGAGAAATAAAAACCATCCAACCTTCTGTGACCATCCAATAAGCCGACCAAAAGTCCAACTGACCAAACATCAAACTAACAGACCATTCAACCTACAGACCATCTGACCAACCAATCAACCAACCAACCATACAACTTACCATCCATCAAAATAACAAAAATCAACCAAAAAATAAAATAAAAAAAATCAACTGACCAACCAACAAACCAATGGTTCAACCTACCAATCCTCCAGCCTATCTACCATCCAACCGACAGACCATCTAACCGACCAACCAACAAACCGGCTGACAATCTAACTGATCAACCAATCGACCAACCATCCAACTGTCTGACCAACCTACCTACCTACCTACAAATTAGCCGACTGACCAGCTAACCCACCGACCATTTAAGATACCTACTATCCAACTGACCAACCAACCAAACAACCAATGGACCAACCATCCCACTGACCGACCAACCTACCAACTAAACAACCATCCAGCCATCCATCAAATCAATCTAAAAAGAAGCATTTTGTTCCATCTCAGAAAAACAAACAAACCATTAATGCTGTTTAATGAGAACAACTATTTAAATGTTATGCTATAACAGTGATTAGAGTAGAAACAAAATTACATATAATTATTTATAATTTGACAAATCTGGCCACCCTAACTGCTGTCAGTAATAATAATGTTTACATTGAGAACTATATTTTAGACACTGTGGAGAAAAAAAAAAGAAAAAAAAAACCTTTTTCTCCTTTTTTCTGTCAATCTTAAGGTACATTTTGAAGTCTCTCCTGAACGGAGATGCTACGTGTAGCATTTCTGATTTTTTACATCAAATATTACACACTGTTGCTCCATCCCTGTTGGTTTTACCATGGCCCTCCAATTCTTTGCTGATACCTTGTCTGTTTTCACTTCAGAAAAAGAATTGATTCTTTCGGGTTTGTGTTCCACACCGTGTGTTTCAATACCCTCCGAGCTTAAGCAATCCCTCTATGCACCGTGTCTCTAAAATTAGGTTGTGTTTGGCAACTTGATGGTGGCAAATAAAGTCTGGAATTCAGACGAACGACTGAGTCAATCAATGGTCTCTATCCCTCATGTTTGTCAATATCCACATTTGCTCTTTGTCAAGAAATTGTGTACTTTAGCAGGGCGACTAATGACATTATTGTGTGGTCAGACCCTCACCGAAGGCAGCTGCCATTCAGATTGAATAAGGATCTATTCCAAGTGGCAGACCAAATGACAGGAGAAATTATGCTTCGAGTACGACAAGCAAGTCGAATCAAGGACAGGAGGCTCAAATGAGGCTGTGATACCTCAACAGCGAAGTGAGTCAGAACAGCTGGAGTGTCGAGTCTAACTAGGACGTGTATGTGTGTTGTTATGTTTGTGTTTTTTATTTTTTTTCTAGCCTAGGCGAGTAAGGAGCATCTTTGCTAACAAGATGCTGCGGTGCCTCTTGCGCTCATTAGCTGTCTCATTTGTGATCTCGTTTTGCAGGATGTGCTAAAGGGCCTCTGGGCACTAGGAGCCCGGTACGGCTGCACAAAGATTCAAGCCTGCAAACACATGGGTGATTCTATAATTGCAGGTATTATGTGTCCAAATCCATCTTTTTTGCAGCTTTTTAATTATTATTATTATTATTTTTTAAGGTTAGATTTTTAATTATGTATTTAGTTTAAAATAATAAAAAATAATAATAATGTATTTAATCATTTAAAATGGGTTAATTGTTCGCATAGATAGTCGTAACAATACAATATTTTATGTAAAAAGTGTTGGGTTGTCAAAAATCATGATTTTTTTTTTTGCTGTCCAAAATAGTTGCTTTTTCACCTCATGGGTCATTATGCAATCAAAATAATTTTATTTTATTTTTCTTTTGGAAATGCATTGATTATTTGTATTTATAAAAGATCTAAATTGAACAATAAATTGTTTTAAAATATATTTTAGCAAACAGAATTGTGTCGCTAAATCTCAATATTATCTGTATGCAGCCTTGATGATGCAAGCTGAGACTGCATCTCTCAGTGATGCAATCTCAGACACAATGCAGTCAATGTAGCTAGTGATGTCACTGTGAGGGGTCGTATTGGAGCATTGGATGCAGCTCAGATTGCATTGCATCCAGAAAAAAATCTGGATGCAATTTAAGATATAAATTACAGAAATATACAGTAAAATATTATTATATTATTTATTTAATTTAAAATAATAATAAAAAATAATAATGTATTTAATTATTTAAAATGGGTTACATATTCGCATAGATCACAAGATGCTACATGGTGTAACAATACAATATTTTATGTAAAAAGTGTCTTGTGCTGTCAAAAATCATGATTTTTCATGTGATCAAAATTATTTTATTTTATTTTTCTTTTGTAAATGCATTAATTATTTGTATTTATAAAAGCTCTAAATTGAACATTAAATTGTTTAAAAATATATTTTAGCACGCATAAATGTGTCGGTAAATCTCTATAGTATATGTATGCAGCTTTGATTAAAAAGCATTGGATGCAGCTCAGATAGCACTGCACCAGGTCTGCATCCAGACCCCTCTCGTAAACATCAGTTCTGTTACCATACTTTGCCTGTACCCTGCAGGCACAGGACGTCAACATGACGACATAGTGGCGTTGTATTTTTGTATGGAAATGAAAATTGGGTTGATGTCAGAAGCCTTTGTCAGGTCGCTGTCAATGTCCAATGTCAAACCTAAAATAAGAAATCCAAAACCAAAACCAAATATCAACGTCTAATGTTACACCTTGACGTTGTGTCGACGTTACCACTATGACATCTGTTTGATGTTAGATTTTGGTCACTTTCCAACAAACTCTAAAATCAACCAAATATCAACGTAATTTGACATCGTTATTAGACGTCAAAATAACGTTGTCCTTAGATGCTGGCTAGGCATTGAATTTTAGTCATCTGACATTGGTGGAATTATCTCCCACAACAGTGTGAAAAACCCTTAGAAAATGATGTCATTTTCTCTCACTGACAAGATGTCAAGCACCTAAAGGTGAGTGTGCGCTCTTTCTGGAGAAAAAATATTTGAATTTAAAATGACCTCACACCAAGTTATTTTGTTTACTGGGAATAACTTTACCACAATTTTAAAAGGGAGACAGAATATTAGACTGATCACACATTAATCTTTGTTTCATTAGTGCCATGTGCTCTTAGCATTTATGCTAGCAAGTGGAGTTTTTGGCTAAAAATGGTTAGTTCTGTTATTTGGGTATAGGGTAACAGTATGTGACAGAATTGACAGTCATGTACAGATACGGCTTTTGAGAACGCGCGTTTATTCATGCGCAGTACTGCAATTCGTCATTCACAGTCACGCAGAGTACTGCAGCTTCAAAAGCCACCTTTTCATAAAAAAAAAAAATAAAATTCTGTGCTTTACGCAATAGCCACCAGGTGGCGCAAGGAACAACCGCTTTTCCATTGACCGACCATTGACCACGTCAAGGTATGACAAGGCCTTTCTGAATTTTTTTTTAAATCCAGACCCCTCTCGTAAATCATCAGTTCTGTTACCATACTTTGCCTGTACCCTCCAGGCACAGGACGTCAACATGACGACATAGTGGCGTTGTATTTTTGTATGGAAATTAAATTGGGTTGATGTCAGAAGCCTTTGTCAGGTCGCTGTCAATGTCCAACGTCAAACCTAAAATCAGATATCCAAAACCAAAACCAAATATCAACGTCTAATGTTACACCTTGACGTTGTGTCGACGTTACCACTATAACATCTGTTTGACGTTGGATTTTGGTCACTTTCCAACAAACTCTAAAATCAACCGAATATCAACGTAATTTGACATCGTTATTAGACGTCAAAATAACATTGTCCTTAGATGCTGGCTAGGCATTGAATTTTAGTTATCTGACATTGGGGGAATTATCTCCCACAACAGTGTGAAAAACCCTTAGAAAATGATGTCATTTTCTCTCACTGACAAGATGTTAAGCACCTAAAGGTGTGTGTGCGCTCTTTCTGAAAAAAAAAAAAAAGAATTTAAAATGACCTTACACTGAGTTATTTTGTAAACTGTGAATAACGTTACCACAATTTTAAATGGGAGACAGAATATTAGACTGATCACACATTAATCTTTGTTTTATTAGTGCCATGTGCCCTTAGCATTTATGCTAGCAAGTGGAGTTTTTGGCTAAAAAATAGTCAGTTCTGTTATTTGGGTAGGGTAACAGTATGTGACAGAATTGACAGTCATGTACAGATATGGCTTTTGAGAATGTGCGTTTCTTCATGCGCAGTACTGCAATTCGTCATTCACAGTCACGCAGAGTACTGCAGCTTCAAAAGCCACCTTTTCATAAAAAAGATAAAAAATTCTGTGCTTTACGCAATAGCCACCAGGTGGCGCAAGGAGCAACCGCTTTTCCATTGACCGACCATTGACCGCGTCAAGGCATGACAAGGCCTTTCTGAAATATTTTTAAGATATTTCCTAAAAACAATAAACAACGGAGTATATTATAATTGTATTGTTTTAAAATATTATTTATAAAGTATTTGGATACGAAGATATTAATCAAGTCGTGCAAACAGAGCTTTTTTTTACAAACGGATTGGGAAAACTGCTGGTAAAAATGTGTTCTGTGACATCACACAAGTGTTAATGTTTTTATATAACATGGTAAAATAAAAAAATGAAATTAATCATCACGAAAAAGTAATCAAATCGTTTGTTACAACATCCAAAGCCATTCCTGCAAAGGTGAAATATGACGGAGAAGTCAAAAAGAGCGAATTTGCGTAGTGGGAAAATGTCCAGCAGTGAAAATGACGAGGTCACTCGCTATACATCAAACCGCTGTCATGGAAAATGGAATGGATGTTCTTGGCTGGTGGAAGATGAACAAACAATCCAACCCAACATATGTTAAAGCGCTAAAGCTACAGTGGATTCAAAAACTCTTCCTCCACAAAAACACGTTTACAAAGCCTAATATTGGTAAGTAAAGGGTTTTCAAATTATAACTAAATATTAATTAAATGCATAATGTAGACAGAGTAGGCCATAGTGGCAATTTGCATTATTCTTTTAATATTCAACTTCACCGTCCCCTTAAGGCCGGATCATGAAGAGAAAGTGACGAAACAAATCTCGTCTTCACTTTAGTTTTCAGTTCGGGATTTATATTAGAGTAGCCTTATAAAAATGTTTAGCTAGAAACTGCATGTGTGAGATTAAGAGAGCTTGTGTTTCTCTTTGTGTGTGTATCCACGAGTGAAATTTCATCTAGCTTTCAAGTGTTGGAATGTAAGGAGCTTCTTATCTAATAGAACAAAAATAAATATATATATATATATTTTCTTGCTGTGATTGCCATTTCTACACATTACCCAATTTGTCTGTTACAGATTTGGCAAGCACTGAATTAATAATATTGAATATGCTTTCAATAAGATTCTTGACAAAATATTGCTGTTTACAAATGTTTTCGTTAACTTTTTGAAACGCCGAATGTATCTGCAATTATAGAATCGCCCCATGTAATCCTCGACCGTAGAGGACGCTTCAGCATTTCTGAATATTTCCTTCCATTTTCTCCTTCACTGACGAGGCGAGGTTATCTTTCTCTCCCCAAAGCTTGTCAAGTCTTGTTAAGAGAAGTGTCAGATTTAATAGATGGCGCTGGATTAGTTCCCCGTCCCTCTTACTCACTCTTCCGTACAATCATCTCACTGCCATCTTTACCTCGGCAAATGGAAGATGGATTGCTTGCTTTAAACCACGTCTCGCTTCTAAGCCCTCCGTCCTCCCTGCCACCTCCCACGCCCCCCCAAAAAACAAGCAGAACAGATGCACTCCATCCAGAGAGTTTCGTGAGATGAAGGTAAAGAATGGTGGAAACGAGTCCCACAGGGCACCGAGGGGTTTTTCTGATCCAGGCCGCTCTCTTCCCTGGAGATCTCATTTGAGGTGAGGAGCTGAGGCTGAATGGATCCTTGACCACGAGGGATTAGAAGAGCCTGTGTGATGTCTCGCGGCTGGCTCTATACCTTCTCTCCATCTTGCTCTCAGACTCGGCTTGCAATTTCGTGCCATGCGGGCCAACTTTGTACCAATCATCGCATGAGCAGCACTGGGGGATGAGGTGGGAGGTGCTGCTTAATTCACCTAGTGGACTTTTGGTAGAACTCTATTGCTGAGCATGCTTTAATGACTTTTGTAGTGAATCTATTTAGTTTCTCAATGCATCACTCTATAGATTTTTTTGTTTAATATATATATATATATATATATAGGGCGCCACGGTGGCCTAGTGGATAGCACGTTCGCCTCACAGCAAGAAGGTCGCTGGTTCGATCCCCGGCTGGGTCAGTTGGCATTTCTGTGTGGAGTTTGCATGTTCTCCCCGTGGTTGCGTGGGTTTCCTCCGGGTGCTCCGGTTTCCCCCACAGTCCAAAGACATGCGGTACAGGTGAATTGGGTAAGCTAAATTGTCCGTAGTGTATGTGTGTGAATGAGAATGTATGGATGTGTTTCCCAGAGATGGGTTGTGGCTGGAAGGGCATCCGCTGCGTAAAACAAATGCCGGATAAGTTGGCGGTTCATTCCGCTGTGGTGACCCCGGATTAATAAAGGGACTAAGCCGAAAAGAAAATGAATGAATGAATATATATATATATAATTGGAGAAAGTCAGCGACAAAATAAATAACTATTATATTAAAGCAGTTACTGCGTTATTCATTCTTTTTGGCTTAAACCCTTTGTTATTTTGGGGTCACCACAGTGGAATGAACCACCAACTTATCCAGCATATGTTTTACGCAGCGGATGCCCATCCAGCTGCACACCCATACACTCCCATTCACACACATACACTACAGACAATTTAGCTTACCCAATTCACCTACACTAAATGTTTTTGGACCGTGTGGTAAACCGGAGCTCCTGGAGGAAACCCACAACAACACAGGGGGAACATGCAAACTCCACACAGAAATGCCAATTGACCCAGCCGAAAGCGCTACCCACTGTGCCACAGTGCTGCCCATTACTGTATGTATGTATGCAGAAATATTTTATATTTTCTGACCTGAATCATGTGACCCTGATGCAATCCAAAAAGTAAATGTGAAACCATGAAAACAGTGGGGGGATAAAAATAATAATTAAAAACTAACACTTGTCAAAATGTTTATATGCCAGACTATGAGACTATGCAACAAGGTGTTGTCAAATTCAAGAAGGGCTACTATTTATATCACTGCGAAACATAGTTCTTTTTGTAGCCTTATCTGTATGATAACAAAAAAAGATTATCAGCTTAGTTCAAATCCTCTGATTTGTCTGATCATAACCTTGGAACTGAAGAGGATTAGCAGATCATAACTATACAGACAGCCTTACATTAGCATGGTCAGCGGCTCTTCGCGTCTTAGCTAACATCTGAGCGCTAAAGCTCCCATTAACTGATTCACTGGGGCGTTAAAGTGCAGGAACCATCCAGCTGCATAGATATGCCAGCCAAGTGCAGGAACAGAAATAAAACATTCCTCTCTGGATGAATTTTAGATGAATCAGAATCAGAATCAGAAACAGTTTTATTGACAAGTGTGTTTCACACACACAAGGAATTTGCTTTGGCTACAGAAGCTTCCAGTGTACATAAAGTGACAAGTGACAACACAGAATAAATATTATAAAAGACAATAGACATTAAACAGAGATGCAGTCCAACGATCTGGATGTTGAAATGTATGTACAGATTTGTTATAAATATACAGGTTATAAGGTGCTGTGTGCAAAAGAGTAAGTATTGGATTATATATATTTTTTTTTTTTTGTATAGCGCTTTTACAATGTGGATTGTGTCAAAGCAGCTTCACATAGAAGGTTATAGTAAATTGAAAATGTCAGTTTAGTTATTAGCTAGTAAATTATTAGCTAGTATATAGCTGAGTTCAGTTCAGTTCAGTGTTGTTTAATATTCACTACTTAGAGTCCAAACACTGAAGAGTAATCCATCGGTGCGCAGCTCTAGCTGCAGTCTAGTCGCTGGAGGCTGGAGAACTCGAGGCTCGTCTGTCCTTGGAGGGTCACTGGAATCCGTCTCTTGCTTGCTACTCCGCCAAGCAGCTGCTCAGGATACAGCCTGGTCCAGGGTTAAGGAGCCTTGGGATCGTCTCGTCACGGGTCTTGGATCGCATCCGTGGCGCTGCATAGTCTCTGGGGGCCTCGGGAAGAGTATCCCCAGTTGGAATAGAGAACAAAGAAAATAATTAGCGTAGCTGCAGTTCATAGTGTATATAAAGGGGATGCGTGGAGCACATTCGAGCATCATACAGCTAAGTGATGTATTGAGTGTATGCTTTACTAAAGAGATAGGTCTTTAATCTAGTTTTGAACTGTGAGAGTGAGTCTGAGCCCCGGACATTGTCAGGAAGGCTATTCCAGAGTTTAGGAGCCATAAATGAGAAGGCTCGACCCCCTTTATTTGATTTTGCTATTCTGGGTACTACTAGAAGCCCTGAGTTTTGAGATCTTAGAGAGCGGGTTGGATTGTAGCGAGACAGAAGGTTGGTTAGATAAACAGGAGCTAGATTATTTAATGCTTTATATGTAAGAAGTAATATTTTGAACTCAATACGAAACTTAACAGGCAGCCAGTGTAACGAGGATAAAATTGGGGTGATATGATCATATTTTCTAGACCTGGTAAGAACTCTGGCGGCTGCATTTTGTACTAGCTGAAGTTTGTTAATAGAGGAGGCTGGGCAACCAGCGAGCAGAGCATTACAGTAATCCAGCCTGGAAGTCATAAAAGCATGAACTAGCTTTTCTGCATCTGAGATGGATAGCATACTTCGTAGCTTAGCAATATTTCTCAGATGAAAGAATGCAGTTTTTGTGATATGGGAGATATGGCTTTCAAAAGTTAAATTGCTGTCTAATATGACACCCAGATCTTTAACAGTAGAGCTAATGCTAACTCTGCATCCCTCTAGTTGCAGGTCGAGTTGTGAGATCTGCTGTGTACAGGATTTAGGTCCTATAAGTAATAGTTCAGTTTTGTCTGAGTTTAAGAGAAGGAAGTTGTTGGTCATCCAGTTTTTAACATCTTTAATACACTCAGTTAGTTTTGATAGTTTAGACGTCTCGTCAGGTTTAGTAGAAATATATAATTGAGTATCATCAGCATAACAGTGAAAGCTGATACCGTGTCTTCTAATAATGTCTCCCAGGGGCAGCATGTAAATTGTAAACAACAAAGGTCCTAAAACTGATCCTTGAGGCACCCCATACTTAACTGGCCTGACTTGTGAAGGTTGTCCATTAATATTCACAAACTGGTAACGATTAGTTAAGTATGACTTGAACCATTGTAAGGCCGTTCCCTGGACACCTGTAGAGTTTAAGCGATTTATGAGGATATTGTGGTCAATTGTGTCAAATGCGGCACTAAGATCTAGCAGGACTAACAGCGAGATGCACCCTTGGTCAGCAGCTAATAGTAAATCGTTGGTTATTTTCACTAATGCAGTTTCTGTACTGTGATGAGGCCTGAAACCTGACTGGAACACCTCAAAAGCATTGTTCATCTGCAGAAAGGAGCATAATTGGGCAGAAACAACTTTTTCTAGTATTTTAGACATAAATGGAAGATTTGAAATAGGCCTATAATTAGCTAAGTTGCAGGGGTCCAGTTGTGGTTTCTTAATAATAGGCTTAATAATAGCGAGCTTGAAAGAGTTTGGAACATGTCCTAATGACAAAGAAGAGTTGATAACGTTAAGAAGAGGTTCTCCTATTACAGGTAGCAATTCTTTCAGTAATTTTGTTGGAATTGGGTCTAGCATACTCGTAGCTGGTTTAGAACCATTTATAATTTTGTCTAGCTCTTCCTGTTCTATGTTCTCGAAGCACTGTAGGCTAATTTGGTTCAGTGGAATGCTTACTGGATCTGAAGTATAAGGCTGTACAGAGATTTTAACATCTATTTTTTGTCTAAAGCCTTCTATTTTATCACTGAAAAAATTCATAAAGTCTTCGCTACTCATTTGCGGTGTGATATTTTGTTCCAGCGATGACCGATTGTTTGTTAATTTAGCAATGGTGTTAAAAAGAAATCTAGGATTGTTATGGTTATTTTCTATCAGTTTACGGAGGTGCTCAGCCCTGGCGGATTTGAGGGCCCTCCTATAGCTGGACATACTGTCTTTGTACGCAATTCTAAAGACCTCTAAATTAGTTTTTTTCCATTTACGTTCCAAGGCACGGGTTGCTGTTTTGAGAGCGCGCGTATGACTGTTATACCATGATGTAGTTTTATCTTCTCTAGTCTTTTTTAATTTGATGGGTGCCACAGTATTTAGTGTGCTAGTAAAGATGGCATCCATGCTGCTAGTTATTACATCGAGGTCATTTGCATTTGCAGGTGCATTTCGAAATAAAGAAAGATCAGGCAAGTTATTTGCGAATTCCTCTTTGGTAGATGGAACGATAGATCTACTAAGGCGATGTATTGGTGCGGATCTGCTAATGTCAGGTAAACATAGCTTGTAAAGTAAGAGGTAGTGGTCCGTAATATCGTCGCTTTGTGGTATAATCTCTACATCCATGACCTCAATTCCATAAGAGAGAATTAGATCTAAAGTATGCTTTAGACGATGGGTGGGACCAACAACATTTTGCTTTATCCCAAGGGCATGTAGTAGATCCATAAATGCGAGCCCTAGTGTATCATTGGCGTTATCTATGTGGATGTTAAAGTCTCCTACAATTAGTATTTTATCAGTTTTAACTAGTAAGTCAGAAATAAAATCAGAAAACTCTTTTAGAAAATTGACATAGGGTCCTGGGGGTCTATATATTGTGATTAAAGCGAGAGATAGCATTTTATTCATAGTATCCGAAAGCATAACATTAAGCGCCAATACTTCAAAGGAGGTAAACATAAGTCCGTTTCTCTGATTAACATTAAGAATACCACTAAAGATTGATGCAACTCCACCACCACGACCAGTTTGACGAGCCTCATGCTTATAAGAGAATCCTGGAGGAGTTGCTTCATTTAAACTAATATAGTCATTTTGTTTCAGCCAGGTTTCAGTGAGACAGAGTGCATTAAGATTGTTATCTGTTATAATGTCATTTATGATAAGTGCTTTAGGTGCTAGTGACCTGATGTTCAGGAGACCTAGCTTTACGATATTTATATTTTCATTTTTTGGTATTTTTTCTGGTTTGATTCTTAATAGATGTCTTCTAGAGCACACAGTACGCTTATTTCTTGGTCTAATAATACGAGGAACAGACACAGTTTCTATGCGGTTAGCCGGACATGCATTATTGTGAATTAAGTGGGATGAAGAAGGGTCTATATGGCTAGAATGTGGATTTTTTGAATGTTTACTTACTAGTCAGACAGAACGAAGCGTCCTGGAGATGTTGTCCGACAGCAGATCAGCTCCAGCTCGACTGGGGTGCAGCCCGTCAGCACGGTAGAGCCTAGGACGCTCCCAGAAAAGAAACCAGTTATTGGCAAAGAGCAGTTTCTGTTCTTTACACCATGTTAATAGCCATTCATTCAGAGCAAAAAGTCTACTGAACCTTTCACTTCCTCGGCGGTAGGTAGGAAGCGGTCCAGAAACGATGATCTGCGTGGAGGGCGCGGTGCGACGAACCGTCTCGATCAGGCTCCTGAAGTCGTCCTTCAGGATCTCCGACTGTCGCAGCCCGGTGTCGTTCGTCCCCACGTGGAGGACGACGGCACCGATGCTCTCGCCAGCGGTCAGGATAGCAGGAACCTGGGCACAGAGATTCTTAATGCGGGCACCGGGAAAGCAGTGAGTGCGTACTTTGTTACCTTTAGTGGAAGCAGCGCGGACGTGGCGAACGATGGAGTCACCTATGATCGCCACATCGCGGCCCGTCTCGCGGAGGGGGGTGAAGCGGTTCTCCGTGGAGATCTCGAACGGGGGAGCAGGAGACGTCCTGCCCCGGGACCTGGCAGGCACCTTCCGCGGCTGCACCCAGGGGCCGTGGTAGCCGGGAGTCGGCGTGAACGACCACTGGGCGAACCGCGTACGCGGTGCACTGGGCCTGGACAGAGAAACACGCGGGGTTGAGGTAGACGGAGTGTTGTGATCGTATTGAACACTTACCTCAGATGAGCGAGACGCAGCGCCGGGTGCAGCGAGCGAAGCCCGCCGCTCCCGGAGCTGCGCACGCTTCATCTCCAGATCTCGTATCAGCTTCCCGAGATTGTCGAGCTCCCGATCAAGCAACTCCATCGTAGTTTCTCCTGCACACAAAAGCGACATTGAAAAGGGAGAGGAGCAAAGCCAGTAAGTGGGTAAATGAGTGAGTGAAGGAAGCCGGTAGCTTTTGCTGGCTAGCGGTGCTAGCAGGCTAAAGCTACAAGCAACAAGCGGATCCTCGAGAGACACAACGTTTTAAGGTAGATTTGTTTGTATTAATGTATTAAAGGTATGTCCACCCTAGGTAGAACGGAGAAATATTTAGCGAATGTGGATGTATTCTATGATAAAAATGTAAATTGCGAATCTAGGTGACGGAGCTTCAAACAAACACAGCTAGAATACTGGAACAGCGTCAGTGACGTCACTCGAGCATGCGCCCTGTCTGTATATTGTTATAAGGTGCTGTGTACAAATGCGTAAGGAAAAGTATTGCATTGTATATTATTATTAGGTGCTGTGTACAAGTGCGTGTGAGAAAGTATTGCACATTTATTGCACAATAGGAGAAATATTAACTGTTCATGAGGTAGATGGCCAGAGGAAAGAAACTTTTCCTGTGTCTGGCAGTTTTTGTGCTCGGTGCTCTATAGCGCCGTCCAGCATTAACAGTTCAAACAGGAAGTGTGCTGGATGCGAGGCGTCCAGGGTAATTTTGCGAGCCCTTTTACTCACTGTGGAAGAGTACAGTTCTTGAAGTGTAGGAAGGGCAGTGCCAGTTATTCGTTCAGCAGTCCGGACTATTCGCTGTAGTCTACGGAGGTTAGATTTGGCTGCTGAGCCGAACCAGACGGTGATTGAAGTGCAGAGGATGGACTGGATGACAGCTGAGTAAAACTGCACGAGCAGCTCCTGTGGCAGGTTGAACTTCCTCAGCTGACGGAGGAAGTACAGTCTCTGCTGGGCTTTCTTTACAATAGAGTCTATGTGAGTGTCCCACTTCAGATCCTGAGAGATGGTGGTGCCCAGGAACCTGAATTACTCCACTGCAGCCACAGTGTTGTTCATGATGGTGAGCGGGGGGAGTACAGGGGGGTTTCTCCTGAAGTCCACTATCATCTCCACCGTTTTGAGCGTGTTCAGCTCCAGATTGTTGTAACTACACCATAAAGCTAGCTGCTCCACCTACTGTCTGTATGCAGACTCGTCACCGTTCTGGATGAGGCCGATAACAGTAGTGTCGTCCGCAAACTTTAGGAGCTTGACGGAGGGGTCTTTTGTGGTGCAGTCGTTGGTGTACAGGGAGAAGAGCAGTGGGGAGAGAACACATCCTTGGGGGGCACCAGTACTGATGGTGCGCCTGTCAGACATGATTTTGCCCGTTCTGACTAGCTGTTGTCTATCTGTCAGAAAGCTGGTGATCCACTGACAGACAGAGCTAGGAACAGAGAGCTGGGTCAGTTTGTGCTCGAGCAGTGATGGGACAATGGTGTTAAAGGCAGAACTGAAGTCCACAAACAGATCCTTGCATAGTTCCCTGGTTTGTCCAGATGTTGTAGGGTATAATGCAGTCCCATGTTGACTGCATCATCCACAGACCGGTTTGCTCTGTAGGCAAACTGCAGGGGGTCCAGCAAAGGTCCGGTGATGTCTTTCAGATATGCTAGAACCAGTCTTTCAAAT
>CAIGQQ010002476.1:812842-835181 GCA_903798035.1 Danio albolineatus | reverse complement strand
TTCTGCTGATTACTCATTAAATCTGACATTTATCTCATGCGTTTGTAACTTGAAGCAAAATCCTTCCTTTTTTTTCTGTGTTCAGTACTAAGGCAAAGGTAAAACCTGAAAAATGCATTCTCCTGATCAATGTGCTTCTCTGAAAGTTTGGCCACATTTCGATTTAGTGTCTACCCTTTGGACGCATCACAGAACAACCTTGATAAAGGCATGGCTCCCTCAGCAAGGTCTCTGCAATTGCAGATCTGTCACTGGAGAAGCAGGCTAGAATGTTCTGGAAGTTTTGTGGACTACTAGATTGAGACAATTGAAAAAATAAATAAAAACATAAAGAACGTTTACTCAGTTATCGCAAAAATAAATGAAGAAGCAGGGATGCTCTCATTAACCATATGGCCAGTTGTAAAGAAGCAACATCATTATGAAATTGTCGTTTTAGTATTAGGAAAGACAAACATAAACGTTTTATTAGAATATCGATTTCTACTATGTACTTTACTATATGACAAAAAACTGACTGCTGTATACAATACTACAAGTTTTGGCAAGTAAATATCCTATTATTCTGTAAAATGCTGCACATTCACATACATGTCATCTTACTTTGAAGTGTAATTGTAACCATAAAGTGATATTCTAAACAAATTTAAAATTTCCAAACTTCAAGATTAAGAATTACTAGACTGAAGCAAATGTGGTTTTCATTTATTCATTCATTATTAATGCTTCTAAAAGAATCACATCAGCCTAATTTTTTGCGCAACGTAAAATACATTAGCACTCTTGATCCCAAATACAAAGCAAACTGACCACATCAGTTGTCCATATTTAGGATATGTGAGGCAAACATATTTAAATACAAATCGAAGACAGCATTAAGTTATTTTGTGTTTTTTTGTGTGCAAATAACTGCACAAAAACAATGCTTCATTTGTCAATATTATGTAATTTAAGTGAAGTTTATTTATAAACTAATTTCAAGAGGATCACAAGCTTATGATTGTTTGTGGCTGGTCCCGCATTATCCAATAGATGATTCACCAATCAGACGATTTCTAAGCCACTATAAATACCCTAAGGTCCAGATAACAGCCATCCTAGTTTTGAAGAATCCCCCCTTCCACCATTACTTCTCCTCCTTTCCTATATGGGTGGCACGGTGGCCCAGTGGTTAGCACTGTTGCCTCACAGCAAGAACGCCACTGGTCCTAGTCCTTACCAAGCCAGCCGACATTTCTGTGTTGAGTTTACACATTCTCCCCATGCTCATGTGGGTTCCCCCGGGTTCCCCGATTTCCTACAACCATCCAAAAACAGGCAACTTAAGTTAATTGACTAGTTAAAATCGGCCGTATCATCATGCTCCTAGTAAGTAGTTATCTCTTAAGAGCAATCACTATCTGTTAGTTAGCTACTACAGCAGGGGAGTTCTCGAGATCTACCTGAGCTCAAACTCCCCTCTCGCCTTGCAACTGGGAGGGAGCCCCAGGCTCAAGGATCTTATGAGCTCAAGGCTCTCTCCCAGGACAGCATGCCAAACAAGCTTTATAATCAATCATCAGCAAAGAGTGAACTTTTGAAATATCACTTGTTTGTAAAGGAACACAAGTTGTTGTCATCATACAGTCATGTAGCATTCGTTTTTACCTAGAAACTGTGGTCAAGTGTAGATTTTTTTTAGATTTCACAAAACAAAAAAGAAGGGTTAAGCATGCCTTTCCAATACGCCTGTGTTGAAGTTAGTTTTTCAAAGTATAATACTTAAAACATAATACTTTGTTTTATCATAAGCAATAATAATGCTGTAACCTGGCTTTACTCTTGTGCAGTTATGAACTAGGTTACATAATGCACAGGCTGTGAATGTGTAAGTTCATTTACTGAATTATCTGTTGATGCTGGAAGAAATAAAGCAATTGATATTCAGTCCTTCACAGTGCAGTGCATCAGGGAGCAGGACTTTTGGTGTCAGATTGGCTGTGTGAAAACTGTTAGCATTAATGAGTCTAAGATCAGGTCAAAGCTCATGTTTTTAACGCCTTACACTTCCTGCCCTTTCTCTGCCTCTGTCCTCAGCAAATGCAATCAAGGCGTAATCTAATTTCTAGAGTGAACGTATGGGAGTATTCTGTGCATAAGACTGGAGGGGGAAAAATGCTGTTTATATTTGCTCATCTTTGACTTGCTGTGCTTTCAGGAGCACACAAATTGAAAGAAAAAAAGAGGATGAAAAAGTAAAAGGTTGTTTATTAATTAAGTTATATATTCAGTATAAACGTAAAACATATATTATGCCTTAGATGCTATACTGTATTATACTTGTAATGTGAAAGGACGCTGGCAAGGGGGTTGCGGATCCAAATGCATGTTTAAATAACAGAGAAGGTCAGGTAAGCAACGGTCAACACAGGAGCAAACAGATGTATATACAGGCAAATCCAGATTCATAGCCAGAATAACAGAGGAGGGGTCAGAAGGCAGGCAGCAGACAGGAATAAACAGTAAAACAAAGTGAAAAGAGGGTCAAAACCGACAAAGAAACCGCATCATAATGTTCACAAAGACAGTTAAAGACTCAGCACAGAAGCGGAACACGGAACAGGTGTGTGTGAGCGGTGCATGACTGGGACTTGTAGTCCATAATAGTGGATTTATTGTCTGTTAGGGAACTGTGTGTTTACCAAGCGGCAACCTCCCGCTCTCCCTCAGGAAGCCAATAAGGAAGTAACTAAAACTGCAATTCATCAAAATTCCGCTGGTCCTGGCTCCATATGGAGCAAATTTCTATTTAGCCCACTGTTAAAATGGCCGACTTTACAGCAGAGAAAAAAGGTCTTTACAACCTGGCACAAAGAACAATTTTGGTTCATATAGCTAATATTACACTTCATGACAGCTGTGAGGGGGTGAATTTTTATAACTTATCCGTTTCCTTTATTCATTCATTCATTTACTTTTCGGCTTAGTCCCTTTATTAATCCGGGGTTGCCACAGCGGATTCAACCGCCAACTTATCCAGCATATTTTTTTACGCAGCGGATGCCCTTCCAGCCGCAACCCATCTCCGGGAAACATCCATACACACACACACATTCACACTCATACACTACGGACATTTTAGCCTACCCAATTCACCTATACCACATGTCTTTGGACTTGTGGGGGAAACCGGAGCACCCGGAGGAAACCCACGCAACCACGGGGAGAACATGCAAACTCCACACAGAAATGCCAACTGACCCAGCCGGGGCTCGAACCAGCGACCTTCTTGCTGTGAGGCGAACATGCTACTCACTACGCCACCGTGGCGCCCCCGTTTCCTTTATATTAAGTCATATTAAGTCTGCATAATTAAGGGCACTTGAGTGACAGCTAGGTCTCGCTGGTCGCGTCCCTTTCCCTCAGCTGATTCCGACTGATTAGCCGCTGATCCTGGCATGTTCATCGTATTTTTGTGTTGTTTTATGTGGCTTTACACAGTCAGTTGCCTTTTGGAATTATTTCTTACAATTATCAGCTGGTATGGCTTGCTGTGCACTTAATTGTGCACAAACCAATTATGTGGCCTCCGTTTCCCAGGTGAGTGAAATTACATACTTATATACCATATCTATGAACGTATTTGTTTTATTTAAGATCATTTATCAGTTATAATGTTCTTTAGACTTGTAATGCACTCCAGAATCGGTCAGATTGATTCGCTGTAGGCTCTAGGAAAGTCATCTAAAGCGTTGTCATACAGTGTTATGCCTGGATTTCATAAATAGCCTTGTATTTACTAACACAGACTATAACTGAAGTGTTTGGAAATAATTCACACTATCCTCCTGTTAAAAAAACATCATAAGAGCAATGTTTAGTGGCTTAATGTATTACAGCAGTGTTTTTAAAAGACTAAACACTTCATTGATATAGTATACAACCAAGCACATGTGATTTGAACACAAACGAGTCGCAGGTAATGAAGTATTAAGCGTTTCTCCTATAGGAAAGCCCGTCTAATCAAAATACCAGCATGTGTCTGTAGCTCCGATCACGCTCCGCCTCTTCGCCCTTGTTTGGTATCCCCAGTTGGTGCGATGACACGTGAACACAATAGCGATGGTTGACCTTGCCTACTGGTAGCTTTTTTTGGGTTCTTCATAAAGCTATTGGTGACGTCACAGATACTACGTTCATATCTTTTACAGTCTATGGTGTTTTCCCTCGCTGGTGATTGTGACAGTACTATATATGTCATTTTAATACATTATATTGTATTATTATACATTGAAGCAGTTGTAAAATATCTTTGCATCGACATGTATTCAATATCAATATTGTAATGCTGGTGAGACACTGACAACGGTGGTGAGGGTCCAATCGCAGATTTAATAGGAAGGTCAGTACAGCAGTGGACAACGGGAGCAAACAGATATTTTGGGGTAATCAGAATCGTCATATAGCAGGCATAGGTCAATAAGGCTGGTAACAGGCAATGATAACAAATAAACAAGACTAGGATCAAAAACACGGAAGACAGGAACAAAGAAACCGCGTTGTATGTCACTTACAGATAACAATACTCAGCGACAACTGTGTGTGTATATGTACTGCTTATGTAGTGTGTGTAATCAGTCTTTGATAGTCCTCCGGTGGTGTGTGTGAAATCAATCGTGATTTGGAGCAGGAGTGTGTGTGCGCTGCATGACTGGAAATGTAGTCCGTTTACAAGCAGATCTGTAGTTCATGAGGTGAGTGTGTGTGTGTGTGTGTGTGTGTGTGTGTGTGTGTGTGTGTGTGTGTGCGTGCGTGTGCGTGTGTGTGTGTGTGTGTGTGTGTGTGTGTGTGTGTGTCAACCAGCGATCTCTGGCTGTAGATCGCTGGTGATCGTGACAACTATGTCATAATACTGCTATGTTGCCAGTGTCCATTCACTGTTGCAAATGTAGACTAATGGACACTATTTCTTCACTATTTCAAAAAAATGGGATTAATAAATTATTATTTAACAAAACAACCAACAACAACAAACCAACCAAACAAACAACAATAACCTTATTAACATTATTATTATTAACATAAACACAAACTATGAAAGTTTAAAAACAACAACACAATAATAATAATAATAATAATAATAATAATAAAAATAATAATAATAATAATAATAATAATAATGATGATGATGGTGTTGTTGTTTTAAAACTGTCATTGTTTGTGTTTGTTTGGAAATGGGGATGTTTTGCGATGCTTTATCTACAGTTAAACTGTCCTCCTAACCTTTTCATCTCACCTTTATCGCTCATCTTTCTATCATCCACTCCCCTTTTCTGAAACTTCATCGTATCCCCCGCTGTAAATGGCAGACTAAATAATCAGTTGTACGTTTTGCTGTTTTCTCACCACTGAGATCTCTGGGGAAACGATAAATGGGTGGAGTAGAACGTGATGACTTCATTGAGTGATTTTATCGACAGTCGTAGGCTCTCAAGTCCTAATAGAAAGGTAAACAACAGTAAAGAACAACGTTGCGAAGGGCAGTTCAATAAAGTGATGTGAAGCCTCATAAAACCCCTTCCATTGCGATATCTCCAGTGAAACAAAAAAGATGGTTAAAGCTTGTTTCCTGTTTGATATTTTTCTCTGGGTGACAGTATGTTGAAGGAAAGAAGTAACCAGGTTGGTTTAGGTTTTGTTTGGATACACTGAACATAAACCCTTCAGAGAATAAATAATTTATTAAAGAAAAAAAAATTACGTCTTAGTACATTAGCACTGATGAGATGCTGAAATTGTGGTAACACAATCTGATGACAGCCAACATTCACGGAACGTACATCTCAAAGCCGCACCAGCCATAGGCTTTTTTTCTGGTCCCTGCAAATGCAGTTAGTGACACTAAATTGATTGGATCTCTCCGTCACAGACTTGTTGATCAGATGTAATTAATTTCAGTCAACAGCTGAATTTTAATAGACGTGAGCGCAGCATGTTCACCATGAAAAGCTTTTGAGACCATTAACTGAGGAGCTGCAGTTGTGAGTTGTTTTCCAGAGAATGTATTTACATTTCTTGAGTGCCTTTCTTAAACCATCATTAACCCTTTTTCTAACATTGATAAGACATCTTGCCAATTAAGAGACAATGTCATTGATGAAATTTGATAACAGTCTTTGTTTTAGGTGCATTCTGGTAAGGGAAGCCCTGAAAAGGCTCTTGCAGCAGATCGGTTGCACATACAATCTGAGACAGCATGCAAGGCTACAGTACAGTACAGTAGTATCTAGGTATAGATTTCAATGTGGTGGTGTCAATGGTCCATTAACATTTCCTGCTTGTTGTTAAAGTATTTCCTAACTGTAACAAGAGGTAATTCAATCATAACTCGATATTAAAACAGCTCTCATAACATTATGTATCAATATGAGGAAGTATTGGGATTCTCGGAAGCTAGGACAATTAAAAATGCAAAAACAAGAAATATGTTAGGACCATTGTTATTGTTTACATCCCTCTACAAGCCTTACAGTTTTGTGGATTTTTTTTTGTGCAATTTGACATGCTTTTTTTTTTTTTTTACAGCGCATTATGTTCTGTGTCCTGACTGGCTTTAGACCATTGTCAATCAATCTCCTGTGTGTCTCCTGTATTGTACAGAATGCGTTCAACTTGCCAAATGAACATAAATCTTCAATCGCTAGCAGTTCCAACAAGGATGACCATTGTAAGAGGGTCGCACACTAGATGCGCCATGCAGCGCCATGCATTTTAAAAACGTAAACATAGGTTTATATCAGGGTACACACACCGGCGTCGCAAGTCAGAGGCTACTGGACTTATTTTTCAACGAATTTTGAACTTTGAGAGTGTTTAAACAAGAGAAAAAATGTGTGAAAGTGTTAAAGGTGCAGTATATAAGTTTGACACCCAGTGGTTGAACCAGGTATGAAAACAAACACAAGAGCAGGTTGCCAGATTAAGGACAGGAGCGAGTGATTTAAATCGTGTTCTAAATAAAAGCAACAGCGCCTGATAGAAGGAATAATCTCCATATCAATAGGATTTTTTGTCCTATGTATGAGAAACGGCTTCTATTTCTGAAAGCTTAACAACAGAAAACTGACAATGATCACATCAGGTAAACCTCATGTGCTTTATTTAATGTTAAATGCTAACATTATGAGTTTGAATGGCATTTTACATGACATTTATTGTCATATACTGAAAGCAACAGCAGATAGTTCACCTCAGACCTTGAAAATAAATGGAGGTCACATTTCGGTCACGGACGCATGCTTTCAGAGCCTTTCTGAATCAATAAATGAATGAAATACACGGTTTTCCAACAAGGCAACCCGCAGTGCTGAAATATAATTGGCTAAAATTACGCATGAGCGTATTGTTGGGGTATTTCTGTGCCGCTGTGTGTTTCTCTCTTTCTCTCTCTCTTGCCCTGTTCTACTCCTGTTTCCAGATCGCCCCGCCCTAATTGGACGTGCTGCGTGCGCGCGCTGTAACTGGTGCGCGCATCTTTTGAAAAGGAGACTGATAGAGTCAGATCGTGGGGGGAGAGACGGAGAGCTTTGCAAAGAATGTGTTGTTCTTGTTAAAATCAGTTGTTGAAAATCCCTGTTGTACTTTAAATTGTGAACTTTAAGGTGCTCTCCACCTTTCTCCTCTCCCCTCCTTGTTGTGACTGTCACGAATGTTTATTTGTGTATGTCAACGCTGTAAGCTGAGCGCTGTAGGGGCTGAGTGCCATTTACTTTGAACGTTTTCTCCTGTTTTTGGTTTAGTTAAGGAGTGAGGATAGTATTTGTAATTTATTTTTCTGCATTTCTTTTGATCCATTAGGTAAGTTATCTTCAGGGTGGAGTTAGTTAATGTTTTGTTTATTATTTTGGCCTTGCTCAGCCCTGAAGCTATTCTTGTTTGCGCTCCTTTTTGTTTTCCTTGTAAATACAAACTTTTTCCGCCTTCTCACAATAAAAGAACCTTTAAGGTCATTTAAATCATGACCTGCTTACCGTTTATTTATTTATTTTCTTTAACTTATATGTTCAACCCCAGCCCTAGACATTTGGGGTCGTAACACTGGCATTGGACAGGTTAAAATGACCAAATCAAAGACAACATTCTGGCACGAAAAACACATTTTCAAAGCAGAATATCTGACCTCAGCATTGTTTTTCAGATAAACAAGAATGTTCACTGAGCATGTTTCTTGAATATCCGCAAACATATTAGGGTATTTTTTGTTTTGTTTTATAAGAGTCAAAAACATACAATCAGCACCTTTAATGCCTGTCTGAGTACACTGTAAAAAAATACAACTTACAAATTGTTAACTCAGTTTAAAAAAGTTAGGCGGACATATTTTTAAGCTCAGAGTTGAATTTACTCATTAAATGATTCAACTGCATGCTTGGAACTGTTTGTTCAATGAAAGTAAAAAATTCAGTTGAGGAGACTCTAAATTTTGATTTCTCCATATCTTCAAACATAAAAAAGTTGAGTTAACTTAAAAATTTAAAGCAACCGGCAACTTCCTACAACTTGATTATGCGGCCGCGAATATATCATTACATGAAGACAGAAATGACATTTTTGGGTGAATTATATCTTATAAATACAGTATTTGACTCTTTCGACACCATTTGGGGGTGTTCACGTTGCTGAACAATGCATGTAAAACAACGTGAAGACTTGAAATGCTGGATTAAGATCATCTAGGGGTCGTAATGAGATCTTTTTTCAATTGATTCTGCAGCTCTAGCATAACTTATATATTATAAACAGCACCACACTATAAACACTTTCACAAAATATCAGTATATTGCTGTAAAATGTATACTGCAGAAATGTGCATATGCCACTTCCCATGCAAAATGTATTTGATAACTCATTTAACGGCTCTAGAACTTGCAATGTCATGGTGAATCCAGTCTCAATATAGACAATAGCAAAAAAATCACAGTAACTGTGTCAGTTTAATTTTTCATCAGGCAATGATAGAAATATGGACTTTGTAAGCAATTTATAAAAGCTTCTTGAATTATGAACTGCATAATATATTTTAAATTAAAGACTGATTGGAATTGGTTGGTGGTTGATTGATTGATTGATTGATTGATTGATTGATTGATTGATTGATTGATTGATTGATTGATTGATTGACGTTCATGTTTTATAACCGTCTGTAAATCCAGTATGTCTCATTGTTTCTGTTCTCTAGTATTTTACGTTCTCCAGTATGCTAAGTCACTCAAGTGCACCCAACCGGGCAAAGCACCTGGCCAACAGCTGGCAGACACCCCACATGCTGCTCTGCAAATCAAATTTAAATTATCTGAAAAATAATTTGATCTTTCAGCAGCAGTCTCAGCAGAGTCATACAGTCTGGCGAATCAATAAATGCTTGCGAAGAATTTATGATACCAAATATCTCGTAGTTGATACCAATTCCAGTGAAAAAAATACAAAATAAATAAATAAATAAATATCTTTTATCAAACTTTCACAGCGTGTGCTTCTAAACTCTCTAACAGCAAGATCAGGCTTTGAACAAAATATTATCATTATTATTATTATTATTATTGTCATTATTTATTCATTCATTCATTTTCTTATCGGCTTAGTCCCTTTATTAATCCGGGGTCGCCACAGCAGAATCAACCGCCAACTTATCCAGCATATTTTTCCATATCCATATATTTTACACACACACACACATTCACTATACAAACAATTTAGCCTACCCAATTCACCTATGCCACATGTCTTTGGACTTGTGGGGGAAACCGGAGCACCCGGAGGAAACCCACGCAACCACGGGGAGAACATGCAAACTCCACACAGAAATGCCAACTGACCCAGCCGGGGGCTCGAACCAGTGACCTTCTTGCTGTGAGGCGACATGCTAACCACTAGGCCACCGTGGCGCCCTATTATCATTATTATTATTATTATTATTATTATTATTCATTCATTCATTTTCTTGTCGGCTTAGTCCCTTTATTAATCTGGGGTCGCCACAGCGGAATGAACCTCAAACTTATCCAGCATATTTTTTACGCAGCGGATGCCCTTCCGGCCGCAAACCATCTATGGGAAACATCCATACACACACATTCACACTCATACACTACGGACAATTTAGCCTTACCCAATTCACCTTTACCACATGTCTTTGGATATGTGGGGGAAACCGGAGCACCCAGAGGAAACCCACGCAACCACGGGGAGAACATGCAAACTCCACACAGAAATGCCAACTAACCTAGCCGGGGCTCGAACCAGCAACCTTCTTGCTGTGAGGCGAACCTGCTACTCACTACGCCACCGTGGCGCCTATTATTATTATTACAACACATAATAATAAAAAATGTTACACTGCAGCTTAACACTGTGTCACGGTCACACAATGAGGAAGAGGAGGGTTATCTCTTTTCATCAATTTATTCAAACAAGTAGTGCACAAAGCAGCAGATTAAGCAGGTAAGAGAAAGTCTTTGCTTTTAAGCGAGGGAATGGTTGTTTACGTGTAAACAGATAGCTTCAAGCAGACAGAGTGTAAAGTCACTTCCCTTATTGATAGTCGTGTTCATCCACAGGTTTGAAGGAACATCCTCAGGTTAAACAGTCTCAGAAAACGAGGGAACATCCATGGAAGACAGGGAATCAGGGAGAAGGTGAGTGGAACCGTCAAACTTCGATCCCAGCCAACGAATGACTGGGATCTCAGAGTTTATAAGAGGAGAGTGCTGAGGGGAACCAGGTGTGCGGGATTAAAACCTAAACCGCAGCTTACCAGTAGGTTTCAAACAAGCCTGAAGGACTCAATTCGTTTGATCAGGTGCGTTTAATTAGAGTTGGAACTAAACTGTACAGAGCTCCTATCTGTCTACCTACCTATCACGTGTATCTGTCTGTCTGTCTGTCTGTCTACCACCTGTATCCGTCTGTCTGTCTGTCTGTCTTTCTGTCTTTCTGTCTTTCTGTCTATCTATCTATTTTCAAATATATGGATTATACAGTGCTGAAAGCTTCATATCATGTACTTTTCTTTCAAGCTAATGAAAGATAATCTGCATTGCTAATTAGTTTGTTTGTTTGTTTGTTTTCTGCCTACAGGGTTAAAAATGCCCTTTTCATGGTTGTAATGTGTTAGATCATTAAGACTCATAACGGGCAGGGAATGTGCCAAAGGTTTACACATCTAAACACACACCTTTAAGCTTAACTCTAGTTAGTCAGTTATTCAGTTATTCAGTTAGTTAGTTAGTTAGTTAGTTACTTAATTAGTTACATAGGTAGTTACTTAGTCAGTAAGTTATTTTTCAATGCTGTTTGGGACCATTCTGTAGCTCAGCAGATTCACATCATAGAGATGACTTTACTGCCCTATTTCTTTAAAGAATTCATTCTCTTAGCACAAGCAATGTCACTCAGTTGCTTAGGAACAAGACGTGACTCAACATTAAGATAAAAAAAAATCCTTTATCCAGAGAATACACAAATTGATGCATTTGTTTGTGCAATTACTCTTAAGTGTATTTACCCTAATCCTTGATTGTGAAGGCATATTAGCACATTCAAATATACCTCATGCTGAAGTGTTTGTTTGCACAATTGTTATTAAAGAAAAACTATTCGATAATAAACTATTCAATAATAATTACATAAAATCTGTAATAATAATAATAATAATAATTATAATAATAATAATAATAATTCATTCATTCATTTATTCATTTTCTTTTCGGCTTAGTCCCTTTATTTACCTAGGGTCGCCACAGAGGAATGAACCACCAACTTATCCAGAATATGTTTTACACAGCAGATGCCCTTCCAGCTGCAACCCATTACTGGAAAACATTCATACACACTGATTTACACACATACACTACGGACAATTTAGCTTACCCAATTCACCTATACCACATGTCTTTGGACTTGTAGGAGAAACCGGAGCACCTGGAGGAAATCCATGCGAACACAGAGAGAACATGCAAACTCCAACTGACCCAGCCGAGGCTTGAAACAGCGACCTTCTTACTATGAAGTGATTGTGTTACTCACTGCGCCACCGTGACAATAATAATAATAATAATAATAATAATAATAATAATAATAATAATAATAATAATAATAATAATAATAATAATAATAACAATAATAATAATAATAATAATAATAATAATAATAATAATAATAATAAGAACAACAACAACAACAACAACAACAACAACAGCAACAACAACAACAACAATAATAATATAATAATAATAATAATAATAATAATTAACAACATAACTGCAACAATAACAAGCGTCAATACCACACAAACAAATAGCAAATATAAAAAGTGGGAAATAAGTTCCCCATGTCCCTTGTTGTTGTTTAGTTTGAGCCACAGCCATAGTTGTTTTGTGAACATTTTTCTTTTCTATAACCGAGGTTAAGTGTATCCTTTCACTGACCGTTTGTTGGAGGGGGAAAATGGTTAAAGACTTCAAGGACCTATTTTGTAGGTCATTCATAAAAAGTGCCCCGTAATACCTTTAACCTTTAGTATCACGCGCTGCATGTACCAGAGCTACAGAGAGCTATTCAAGAGGAAGCACAGATGGCACTTATTACAGCAAAATCCTTCTGCAATACTGCTTCTAAAAGCTGCTTCACGAACTACAACAACTGAACAATAAAAAAAAAAAAAATAACGAAACAAAATAATTGCTCAATCTCAAGGCTGAACTTTTACAGCGTTTATAAATGGCAATACTCAAGAGACAGCATTATTAACGTCAAACTAGATGGCTCAGGAGTCATGACAGACTTTTAGAAACCTCGTCTGACTGCGTGGCTGCACTGTAAATACAGTATACCTCAGGGAAGCTGTGCGATAATAATTAATATTTATCAGCAAAGATATTGAAATAGAAAGGGACTAAGCCGAAAAGAAAATGAATGAATGAATGAATGAATATTGAAATAGAAGTGATATATCAAGCCGTCACCATTAATATTTACACGTTGCAATGGAAACTAGAATATCTGTGCACCACAACATGCAATAAAAAACATACAAGTCCTTATATTAAGGAGTAATTACTAACATTCAAGACAAATGAGGTCAGCTACGAGTCTCTGCTCTTCCCACATACCAGATGCACAGATAATTGCCAGAAGTGGGTGTAAGCTAAATTATTTCTAACAGCGTATTAGCAAGAGTCGCCAAGACAATAGCTTAATATATTAGACCTATAAATAAGGCTGAATAATCAAAATGCGAAAAACTTTTGGTTTTCGCAGTGCGCCATTGTGCATTGTGTTTAACCATATGCCATGTTATATAGTTATCCAACATAGGCTCATTCTGAAAACGTAGCCCTATGTGTGCTTCTGGAGATCGTGAATTACAGTATGTAGCCAGAAGTACATATGTACCTTACTGTAGAAGCAATTAGATGAATAAGGTAAATCTGACACCCACTACTTGTGATGCGCAAACCACACTCTGTCCATCCTCATATCATCTGACTGTAAATGATGTGATCTGACCTTTCCACTTAATGTAATTGACAGCAGAGATCAGAGAGCAAGGCAATCGCTACAAATCTCAGCTTGAAATGCTCCCTTCTAGATGTGAGACTAAGTACAAACGCTTCACTGAGAACTATACATTATTTTACACAGCTACGGTCCCAATCAAGGCTCAGACGCTTCATTTTGAATGCACAACGAGAAGAATAAAAGAGAGGCATTGAGGCTTTTGAAAAAGACTCAGCAATGGAATGCGTTTGAACCTCCACTGATGATCACTAACTGAGTCAAGAAAGTGCCAATCAAGCCAGGTGTCTGTTCTATTGGGCTGCAACATACGTAATCAGAAAACTCTCTCTCTCTGACCTCCGGAGATAATTTCTGATGCTTCCGAGATTGAGGAAAGAAATCGAAAAGACAATTTTTCAAACTTAGAAGCTGAAATTGAACCATGTTATATAAATACATATGTATATAAAGCATTATATGATTTCTCTCCATTTCTCTCAGAGTTTCTTTATACAGTTTGCATAGATCAATGGTTGAGGTCAAAAGATGCATAAGGAATTAAGATGTGTATATTTTCACAGCAAAACAACGAAAGAAATGCAGTTAAGTTTGCTATAAATTTTTCATTTTAGTTGCAAAATTCTGATTTTTGTTTCCTTGCAAAATCCTAGAGGGTCTCATTAAAGAGTATAATATTCACCAAAGGAGAGCAGAGGAAAGGACAGAAATTGGATTTAACGCATCTAATACTGGATTAATCCAAAATAAATAAAAACAAAGAAAAGGAAGAGGATGCAGATGATGATCTAATAAAGTCCATTAATACTGTCTGACAATATGCTTTGGGTGATAATCAGTGGAATCAGAAGCTGAAAGTAGCTTAAAGCAGAATAATTAAGAAGAGTCTGCTGTGTGTGTGTGTGTGCGTCAGTGCAGGTCTGTGTACACTGTAAAAAATGCTTTAATGTTTCACAATATTCCTTCATGCTGTCCAAACACAATTAGATTAAGTTAAACTTAACGATTTTTTACCAATTTTAGTGGAGAGTGCATAAAACAATTAAGTTGTCCCCCAAAAAAATTCAAGACTTGTTTTTTGAGCTTATTTTAGCCAAGTAGTTTGAACAAACACATATATTATTTTCAGGGGCAGATTTAACCGATAGGCAGGGTAACAGGAAATCTGAGGGCCCCCAAAAAATACCTAGAAGTATAAATAATACCTATAAATTAAATATCACATAATGTTCTATCATATTTCCAGCAGTCATGAGTCAAATTAAGTAAAGATTTAGTTTTAAAAATGTAATAAAAAAAAATTAAATTAAAACTATTAAAATGTAATTAAAACTATAAAAAATAGTTTATATATTAATCTGCCCCTGATTCTTTTACAAATTTAACTGTAATAAACATAAAACAATTAAGTTGTCCCCCCCAAAAAAACCTCAAGACTTGTTGTTTTAGCTTATTTTAACAAAGTAGTTTGAACAAACAGCAGATATTCTTCTCAGGGGCAGATTTAACCAATAGGCAGGAAAACAGGAAATCTGAGAGACGCCTAAACATACCTAGAAGTATAAATAATACCTATAAATTATATATAACATAATTTTCTATCATTTTCCAGCAGTCATGAGTTAGATAAAGTAAAGATTTCGTTTTAAAAATATGATTAAAAATGTAAAGTATTTAATTAAAACTATTAAAATGTAATTAAAACTATTTAAAAAAAACAGTTTATATATTAACCTGCCCCTGCTTCTTTTTACAAACTGAAGTGTATTAAACATAAAAACAATTAAGTTGTCCCAAAAAAAAAAAAAAAAAAAAAAAATTGTTGTTGTTGTTTTAGCTTATTTTAACTAAGTAGTTTCAACAAACAGCAGATATTCTTTTCAGGAGCTGATTTAACCGAAAGACAAGGTAACAGGAAATCTGAGGGCCCCCCAAAAATACCTAGAAGTATAAATTTTATATAACATAATTTTCTATCATATTTCCAGCAGTCATGAGTCAAATTAAGTAAAGATTTAGTTTAAAAAACATAATTAAACAATTTTAACATTTAATTAAAACTATTTAAATGTAATTAAAACTATTAAAACAATGTTTATATATTAATCTGCCCCTGATTCCTTTACAAATTTAAGTGTATTAAACATAAAGACAATTAAGTTGTTCCCCACAAAAAAACTTAAGACTTGGTGTTTTAGCTTATTTTAATTAAGTAGTTTGAACAAACAGCAGATATTCTTTTCAGGGGCAGATTTAACTGCAAGACAAGGTAACAGGAAATCTGAGGGCCCCCAAAAATACCTAGAAGTATAAATTTTATATAACCTAATTTTCTATCATATTTCCAGCAGTCATGAGTCAAATTAAGTAAAGATTTAGTTTTAAAAACGTAATTAATTTTTTAAAAATGTTTAATTAAAACTCTTAAAATGTAATTAAAACTATAAAAAATAGTTTATATGTTATTTTAGTTGTGAATTCATTTTACAAGATGCTTTACATGCTGTTATTATTATTTTGCATTGAGTGATATAAGAAAAAACAGCAGCAAAATAAACTAATTAAGAATAAATTTAAAAACCTTTGGGCCCCATGGCTGGAATTGCTAAGTGTCCTTAAATTGCTAAATCTGCCTCTGATTCTTTTACAATTTTAAGTGTATTAAACATAAAACAACTAAGTTGTCTCAAACTCAAGACTTGTTGTTTTAGCTTATTTTAACTAAGTAGTTTGAACATGCAACATATTTATTTATTTATTTATTTATTTAGTTAGTTAGTTAGTTAGTTAGTTAGTTAGTTAGTGTAGTCTGCTGTACACTGTTAAAAAAGGCCGTGATTTCAATGGTAAAAAAAAAAATCTGTTACCTGGTTAATAGTATCTTTCCTTAATATATACGGTGAATAGTCATAAATTGACTTTCCCAAAATTACCTGCATGGCACATCACTTTTTATACTTTTTGTTGACATACTAATGTCAAAAACAATATTTATTTCATGACTTTAATATTATGTGTTACCACACTAGTGTTTAGTAGCTGTGTGAATGACACTGAGCACCTTCTATACACTGATACACTCTTCTGCTTGTGGGAAAGGTTGTTTGTGATGAGCATTGGTTCATTATGTAACTTAATCATCATCACCACCTGCACATGGCTGTGTTGACATGTGTATCTGTGTAACAAAACATGTGTAGATGTTGGTAATTCAAAATACAGACATATTACCTGTATAAATTAATGAAATACAGTAGTTTACTGTACAAATGAGAAGTTACGTTTACGGTTTGTACCGTATTTTTAACGGTGAAATGCTGGCAACCACAGCTGCTGATTTTTTACCGTAAATTTAACTGATTTATTTAAGAGTTTCATGAAAATCTGTATTGGTGAGTTTCAAATAGAGCTGTGAAGAAAGGACAATATGCTCCAATCAGAATATTAAATCAAGACCACATCTTTCCAGCAGAAGTTCAGATTGTTTGTTTGTCTCTAATGGGTTGACATTTACTAAAACAATGATAATCAAACATTCTCAAAGAATTATTCATAAAGGCTTGAGTGTAATAATTGCTCAGCGCATAGCTCTTGAAACATAAAATCTCTCCAAAACACCCCCGTCCTCATCACTTTCAATGCAGCCATACAATGAGAGATCCTGACCTGTAATTTGGCACACAAGAAAACATTGGCTTGCTATTGTTTTGCTTTTTTTGTTTTTTTGGATTCTCCCGACTAACCGCATAGCTTGTTCTAAGATACCCAATGCTAAAATCAATTTCAAACTGAAGTGCTTCTCAATTTCCTAGCCGACGAGAGAGCCAAAGTCAAAGAACTGGAACTGTGGTCACGTATAGTTGCCGAAGATATGCCGTATCTGGTACCGGAGCATCACAGCAAACATGATAATTGCATTTCGAGGCCTTCCTAACAAAAACAGATTTGCGGGGGATTAACGGACTTGTCCCAGCTCACATAGCCAACCTGTGATTAAAGGAGGATCGGACGAATGTGGCTCCGTTCCCATTGAGTAATCAAGTGAGTCCCTGGACGAGGCAGTTTGCCAGTCAGTCTCGCAGCATGGAATCCCTAAGAGAAGCATATTACCCAAGAGGCATTCAATTAAATATTTTCTTCTTGATTCTGTCAAGGTAACTTTTTTTTTTTTCCAAGACAACTGCAGCATTAAAAGTGTTTGACTGTTCGGGGAAAGTCTTAGCGAAGTGGTTGATTTCCCAGCAGCATTTGTTTAGTTCTGCCACACTGCGGTAGACCTGCTGTTGGTGAGATGAACTTGCAGAACTAATTGAAAAGTTTTTCGGCAGCAGTTAGGGATTTAGAGGGGCAACAAAAATGCTAAGCTCCTTCATATTCTTCGTGTGTTTCATTGGAGAAAATCAAGAAAAATATGTGCTGTTTGACAGGACCAAAGTTGGGTGTAGTTAGTTACAAAGTAACTACTGTAGTTACTGTAATCAGATTACTTTTCTGTCAAAAAAGAAAGGAATTACAGCTGAAGTCGATTTGTTTGCCCTCTTGTGAAATTTTTAATATTTTTAGTTAATTAAAAATCATTTAACAGTTAATAGTTTTAATAGTTTTTTTAAAGATATTATTTTATAATTATTTTATTCTAAACATAATAGTTTTATTTACTTAATGTATTAATTTCTTAATTAATGTATACAAACTAATTTAATTTTGACAATGCATAACATTATTATACTCTTTTTGTAAGATAAAGTATTAAGCATAAAGTGCAATTTAAAGACTCAATTTAAAGGCTCTTTTTTAATGATCTAGGTGCACAGTCTAAAGTGCAGGGCGCAAAAGCATTAGAGGCATGTCCGAATCCCCTTTGGCTATTTTAAGGATTGAAAAATGCTCTTTGCATAGCGGCTTATGTTCTAACAGGGTTGTGTTTATTCTCTTAAAATAGCAAAAGTATTCTGTGTTTTAAGAAAAAACCAATCGGAGTCTCATTTCCCATTCTCTTTAAGAGTCAGTTGCATTGTGCCATGGTGCATTTGCTATTTACATGGCAGATTTTGTAAGTGTAAAAACTGAAGCTTTACTAGCAAGAAAACAGTTAAACAGAGCATCTGCGGCGCTAGGATAAAGAACAAGCCTCCTCCATTCGGCCTTTACTTTCACTTTCTCTTTCTCTCTTTCGTGGATAGGGAAACATTGTGAAGACATCCATCAGCCTACATATTTAATTTAGTTTGTTAAGTGCAAAGATTTGTTTCAAAACTATTTCTAAATTTTGTTCTAATTTTCAGCAAACGAATACAATAATAACAAAGTGAATAACAAAGTTAACAAAACAAAGTTATGTCCAAACACACGTCCTACTCTTATGCACCATATAGTCCAAAACCTGACCGGTGGACAAATCTATGATTGTTATTACTAAAACAAATATTAATATGTATATAATAAGCAATACTGCTAATAATATTAACATTATACAAAAGCAAAGTGTGGGGCGCCACGGTAGTGAGTAGCACGTTTGCCTCATAGCAAAAAGGTCACTGGTTCGAACCCCGGCTGGTTCAGTTGGCATTTCTGTGTGGAGTTTGCATGTTCTCCCCGTGGTTGCGTGGGTTTCCTCCGGGTGCTCCGGTTTCCCCCACAAGTCCAAAGACATGTGGTATAGGTGGATTGGGTAAGCTAAATTGTCCGTAGTGTATGAGTGTGAATGTGTGTGTATGGATGTTTCCCAGAGATGGGTTGCGGCTGGAAGCGCATCCGCTGCGTAAAAAAAATATGCTGGATAAGTTGGCGGTTGATTCCGCTGTGGCGACCCCGGATTAATTAAGGGACTAAGCCGACAAGAAAATGAATGAATGAATGAATGAAAAGCAAAGTGTCATGAATAATCTGAAAAAAGCCCCCCCGGGATGAAGGAGGCATAGAGGCAGTGGTTTTAATTTTTCTGTAGAAAATAATCATTTTTGTATAATTTTAATTATTTTTCATTTGTAAAGTTATTTGTGTATTGTTGTACATCCTGCATGTTTTAAGCATTGTGTAAGCGAGGCGCACAACTAACGCGCTCTGCGCTGGACTTTAGACCTGCTTTCTAACATGCTAGCTGGTCTATTACACAGTCTGTTTTAGTTTCTCAAAATAGCAACATGCCAACAATGCGCCTCAACAAACTTTTTTCTAGACCAACACAGCCTTGAGTCGACAAAGTATTTAAAACGGAAAATGTTAAGGTTGCATTGGCCTGACAATAACAACACATCAGCGCCTTATAGTGTCGAGTGTTTGATAGGGCCCTCAATGTTAACTAGGCAAGTGAGGATAAATAGGCAAGCTATTTAATACTTTTTATCTTAAGTGAGTTAATAATATTTGTTAATTTGTTTGTTTGTTATGCAAATATATCCCCAGACGTTCCCCTGAAGAACAATACATACAGCAAGAAAAATAAGTATTGTTATAAGTTATCAGAATCATGTTTTTTCCTCTGAATAATATTTCTAAAGGAGCAGCTAATGTCATGATCACCAGCGATCCAGCCTGTGCAGATCGCTGGTAAACACACACACACACATCTCATGAACTACAAATCTGCTGGTAAATGGACTACAGATCCAGTCATGCAACACACACAAACACCTGCTCCAAGTCACCATTTGATTACACTCCACAGCTGATGCTGCTCATGAACTGATTTCCTGGACTATAAAATCACCACACAAACACACAGTCATTGCTGAGTTTTGTCTACTGTTTAAGTGACACTACAACGCAGTTTCCTTTGTCTTGTCTTGCCGTGTTTTGATCCTTGACTTGCTTGTCTGTATGTCCCTGCCTGCTACCTGCCTTGTTGACCTTCTGCCTGTTTTTTTGACTAGGATTTCTGGATTGCCCAGAAACATCTGTTTGTTCCTGTATTGACCACTGCTTCCCTGACCTCCCTAATAAACCTGCATTTGGATCTGCACCTCTGTTGTCAGTGTCACATCCCCGGCATAACAGCTAACAAGGAATTGAATTTTGTCAAAATTGCAAACAACCCAAACATAAATAAAAAATAAATAAATAGATCAATTTTAACAAATAATAAAAATACTTACAGGTTGTGGCTTACAATCCATAGCTTCATCAGGTGGCGGAGCCTGTAGCTGAATCTAGCACTGAACTGGGAGAGATTCTGAAAGAAGTCCTTTGTCAAATGCTAGCTATATAATTTTTATATTTATTTATTTATTTATATTTATTCTCTGGAACATAATTAAAATGAAACTTTAAGCACTTCTGTCTTTGTGTCGTGTCCATTGGAAGCCCAAATACAGAAACAGAACAAGCTCTGTGGAAAAGCTTTCTTTGCTATAACATTGCAGAGCCTCTAGCCCACCCCTTTAATGCGCAGGGTGTGTGCGCGTGGTGAATGTTCGTAACCAAAAGCCCTTGTGATCTCGCTAGCCTGGATGTATTTTTTGTAGTCCCCAAATTAGTTCGCTGTACTCTTTGCTAAGCCAATGTCTCCTTTTGCATTGAACTTTGAGTGTCTTACATTCAGAGATGTTGTTTATGTTCACACAGCTACATTACACATCAACTAAAGTTTAAAATATGATATCGTAGTGGACCACCCCTTTAACAAAGTTAAAAGTTCCTGATTGACTCTAATTTAAATAATCATATTTAATTTGTATTGTTTATGCATTGAGATTTATAAGTAGTTTTGAATCAAGTAATTAAGTAAATAATTGAGTTACTTTTCAGACATAGTATTTAAACAAGGTTATTTAACTACAATTTAAACAACTTAATTGGTTGTTAATTACTTTATTGAGGTAACTGATTCAACACTGGACAGAGCATGTCTCATCTGATTAGTAGGCCTGAATGCACAGCATGAATGGAGTTTCATCATCTGGATGTTCGTCCACACATGCATAACAAATTGAACTGTTAGCCTTTTACTTTATTTTAATCCCTCTGAACATCTCACGGCTAGCCCACATTTCATCCAACAGTTAGACGCCAGGGAAGCCCACAGTCACTCCCCATGCAGCTGGCCAGTGGGATGCCAGGAAGAACAAGAGTCCAATCCATGGCTCTGCTTCAAAGCTTACATTTGTCACTTTAAAACAGCAAGTGGAAGCTTAGAGGGAGGGAGAGCTGGCAGAATTCTGTCTATAGGAAGAAGTGTAGTCTCCGGAGGACAGCACTAAACACTGCAGGCTCTTCCTGCATACAATGTATATCACCGCGTAAAATATAATTCTGCCTGCCTTTTGAGGCCAGCGTGTTGGGCAAGTATTCACTCTTTTTGGGCTTTGTCCCTCTGCCTTACGCAATAGTCTCTCTCATGCCACCCACTGCAGAGGGACTCTGACCTTACAGATTAACAAAAACGGGAATGCTGGAGGTACGAAATCAAGTATTAGATGAATGAATTGAATAAAAGTGTGCCCCTCTTTGTCAGAACTGAAAAAAGAGTCAGGTCTTTGGCAGGTTTGATTTGATTATTGAGATTTTGGCAACACTATTTGTTTCATAACATGGTGTGTTTCCGCCCTTAGCTCAGTTTGTGAACACAGCAATCTTGCTTGGATCTGTGGCAAAATAATAGCTATGATAATAGCTCCTTGTCTGAACAAGGTGGTCTCAGCTATTGTTCTTTTTTAATAGGTCTACTTGCATACCCATCATATTTTGTAATGTAGCCTGGGTCGTTGGGTCATATACATATATTATTACAATATTGTAGTGCATTATATTCTAATTTAACAATATTTTGCTGATTAGGTGGACCAAT
>CAIGQQ010002476.1:793065-807842 GCA_903798035.1 Danio albolineatus | reverse complement strand
GTACATTTGCCAGAGTAATATGTGCTGTGTACAAAAATGAAAAACAGTCTGATGGTAGTAATGTTATTTAATCATGTATCAGTCTCCCTTTAGTTGTTCAGTGCAAAATAAGTTCAAGATTAAGTTGAATGTTATTGTATTTCCGATTCATGTGTGGACATACAGAGTAATGAAATGTCATGTCTCGCAGGACCACGGTGCTGCATAAATAAACATAATCATAAATATAAACACAACACTGGACGTAAGAGCTATTTTAAATATATAACTAACATAGTGGAGCTGTAATCTAACTATACTAACTTATAGCTATAGATACTTCAGCTATTTTCATAACCTAAGAAAGACTATACAAGTACATAATGCAGAACAATACTGTGCAAGATATCATGCAAAGGAAGTATTTAAGGTTGATCAAAACAACCCAGGTAGCAAAGAATTCTGGCCCAAATTTGGCATAAAGCTGGCACAGCAGGCATTCGTCCGGCACTGGCATACGGCATGTGGGCCAAACATTGCCCGGGTTTGGCAGAGGTGGCACCGTCTTAGGCAACACTCAAGACTTGGGCCAGACATCAAATGTAGTATTTGACCCAGATGTTATAAATGTATATGTGGGCCATGTAAGTTTGGCCAATCTTGACTCACTTTTGAAATACATATAAATTATTTTGGAGTAAAGAAATAATTCTATCAATCAGGCCCCTTTGAGAAAAAGCGCGGCCATTAAGCGAAATGCTTCATGAGTTTATCCGATTCATTGCAGTCGTGAAACACCAACATATCTGGCCCAGTTTTGGGTTATTACCTTGGCTGAGACATGACCCAGAAATGGTCCTTGAAAGATGGAGTTTAAGTAAAGTGGTCCTTGAAAGATGGAGTTTAAGTAAAGTGTCTGGTGTGTATAGAAAGATGAGCGTTTCCACAGGTGGTTTGTCAAGCCCACTCACTTGTGTGAGGCACACTCAAACATGCTCAATGTTTTTAGAGATATGTAGTGATTTTAAGAACATATCTGATGCGAATATGAAATTAATGAATTAATACAAATTATAATAAAGACTATATAATATGTATGTATTGTCCATTATGTCGCCAGAAGGTTTCTGAAGCAGTGTTATATTGAATGTTACAGTGTTTATTTATCATGTGAAATGCAACAATAATCCAATCCATGCTTGATTGACAAAACCAATTCATACTCCACACATTGCATTGTTCAATACTTTTTAAAATAGGGTATAGAAGGTTTTCACAGTTTGTTTACATGCTGACTCTTAGTTGCTTCTATGAACATTTTAGGTGTAAAATTGTACCTAGGGTGTGACACGGTGGCTCATTGATTAGAACTAGGGCTTAATTTGTGCTGCAACATGGCGGATCTGAACCCAGCACCTTTTTTTTACAGATCCCCCTCCTCAACCGTCCTCCTCCTTCATCTGCTGTTCACTTTCACTTTCTTCTGCCACTCCTCAACCCTCTTCACTTTCGTCCGCGACACCCACACCCCCCTGCCCCGCTTTTCGCTTTCGTCTGCGTCACCTCTGCCTCCTCGGGTAAAATCTATTACCCCGATCTGTTCCGGGACCTCACAATTTAGAAATAAAGCACTGGTTAGAACTGTTGCCTCACAGCAAAAAGGTCACTGGTTCAAGTCCCAACTGGGTCGGTTGGCATTTCTGCATGGAGTCTGCATGTTCTCCCCGTGTTTGCGTGGGTTTCCCCTGGGTGCTTCGGTTTCCCTCACAGTCCAAAGGCTTGGTATACAGTAGGTGAATTGAATATACTAAATTGACCACAGTGTATGTGTGTGAATAAGTATGAATGGATGTTTCCCAGCGCTGGGTTGAAGCTAAAAGGGCATCCACTGTATAAAACATGATGATGTGTTGGTATATGTCGGTACATTCCGCTGTGGCGAATCCCATTGCTGTACCAAGCTATTGCAGCCTGAAAAGCATTTATTTTCATAAACAAAATGTGTATGACATTCTGTTTTGGCTAGTTATTAGATTGTCAATCTAAATATTAGCTGATGAAATATCCTTTCTGGTTTAGGACGAAGCATAACCATATCCAAAATGCTTGTGCACCCAAAAAATACTGTATTAACCCCTGAAAATCGAACATTTGTTGATGTGGAACCCAGATATTTTAGATGAAATCCTTTGTAGACAGAAAAGTTTCTGGGTCAGTCAAAGTTCAGAAAAATATCAAGACAACAGATCAAATGCCTTTAGTTGTTTCATAAGAATATGTATCAAAGCTATGAGAATACTTTTGTGTGCACAAAAATACTTTATTCTTCTTAGGCCCTGTTTACACTGCCAGTTTAATGTGACCCAATTCCGATTTTTTGCTCATATGTGACCCAATCGGATCTGTTCTATGACCGTGTAAACGCACAAAATGATGCATAACAAAACACATGCATGTGGACATTCTGAGATTAGTTTCAAGCCTCTTTCATATATGGAAATAAATCAAATATAAATCGGATATGTAACAATGCGACTGTCATGTAAACAGGCAGATCGGATTTATTTTGATTTTGTACATCATTAAACTTGTGACAATGTGGTACCTGCGGTTTAATGACGTAAAAGGAAGAGCTTGTGTGTAGACGCTGACGCGGAAAACAACAACAGTGGAAACATGAAGAAAGGTGGTCAGTGGTCGATGGTAGAAATCACCTGCCCTGCCCTGTGGGGAGATGAGTCAGTGGAGGACACCATACTGTATATAAACCATAGGTGCAAGCTGCGATGACCATTTCCCCCTCCTCCTCCTCCTCAAAATCATTTTAAAGTCGGGCGAACTTCACATATTTCACAGAGCTAAAAGCAAGACAATTTCTTCCATCGTAGCTAGTGTGGCGCAGATGCTAGAACCTGCTGTTTGGTATGCGCGACATTGTAAATCGTATGGCAAGTGTAAACACATGAATCGGATATGGGTCACAATTAAAAGAACATGTAAATGGACAGGCAAAATAATCAGCTATAGGCAACAAATCAGAACTGGGCATCAAGTCCTGACAGTGTAAACAGGGCCTTAGTGTCAGTATACACTCAAAAAAATAACTCATTGGATGAACTCAATTTAATTGAGGGCAGGACTTCCATCCAATAAATTTGTTTAGCTTCAACTAAAAATAAATAAATTTTTACAATTAAATGCAATTTAGTTGGACCAACATGATTTTATCAAATAGTTTTAATACATTTGTATTTTTATTTAACTTAACCTCAATGGTCTGATAATATCACGTATGTCTATTATGTGTCGCACATTTTGAAGTCTCCTAATTTTATTTGAAGCTATCCTAAATGAAGCCATTTTAAGCATATTTCATGAGTTACATCTACAGTTGATTGAGACTGGTCTCAGAACTCATTTTAGGACAGTTATTGCTCAATGAGCAAAGCAACAAACTTCATTGTAGCTAATGCAAACACCCAAAGCATGGGTGCTTCTGCAAGGCTGTAACCTCAAAACTCAAAACATTATATAAAAATCTTTAAATGTTCAAACTAAAGTAAACATTAAACTCTAATAAGTATTTCTATTGGGCGCCACAGTGGCCTAGTGGTTAGCACGTTCGACTCACAGCAAGAAGGTCGCTGGTTCGAGCCCCGGCTGGGTCAGTTGGCATTTCTGTGTGGAGTTTGCATGTTCTCCCCGTGGTTGCGTGGGTTTCCTCCGTGTGCTCCGGTTTCCCCCACAAGTCCAAAGACATGTGGTATACACTCAAAAAAATATTTTTGCTGGTTGTTCAAACTACTAAATTAAAATGAGTTGAATCAACCCAATTCTTGAGGCGTTTTTGGGACAACTTAATATGTTTATGTTCAATCCACTTAAATTTGACAAAGCAATTAAGTTAACTTAATCGCTTTGGACTGGGACAACCTAAAGCAATTGTGTGGAACCCAGCATTTTTTTACAGTGTAGGTGAATTGGGTAGGCTAAATTGTCCGTATAGTGTATGTGTGTGGATGTTTCCCAGGGATGGGTTGCTGCTGGAAGGGCATCCGCTGCGTAAAAATATGCTGGATAAGTTGGCGGTTGATTCTGCTGTGGCGACCCCGGATTAATAAAGGGACTAAGCCGACAAGAAAATGAATGAATGAAGTATTTCTATTAATGTAAAACATCTAAGATTCCTTTTATTGTCAATATTTTAATTTGCTTATTTCAATCCCACGCAAAGCATGCTAGGAGCTACAAATACCTTAACCAGGTAGTTGGACCAACACAACTCCGTCACGTTGTCCCAACTCAAAACAGTTTACAAATTGAAGTGGACTGAACGTTAAAAAAATTAATTAGCCAAAGAAATTACAAGAATTGTGTTGTTTCAGCTCATTTTATACAGGTAATTTGAACAAGCAGCAGTAATAATTTTTTGAGTGACTTTAATTTTGGGATTAACTACCCCTTTAAAACTGTTGACACTGTTTGAGAAACGAGGTTTAATGTTATTTCGAGTACCAAACACAACATATGCTAGTAATAAGCAATGCTAGTCATCAAGGTAGGCAGCATGGGAACTCATTACGATCTGAAATAAAAGCTCATAGTGATTTTTGATCACACTCCTTTAAGACTCTTGAGATCATTTCACTTCATCAGTCAACTGCATGATTAGCATAGCATTAAATCAGTTCTATTAGGCCATCATTAAAACAATCCCTGTCATGGAATTTAGTTATTTATTTATTTACTTACTTTTTGTTCTTGCCAAGAGCGATTCGGCTGCATTCCCCGCATGCACACAGTTCATGCATAAATAATGTGCAGTAAGTTAATTTCCATGCACAGGTGGCTCACTCAAGCATTTTGGGTGAGACACAGGAGTCCACGTTATCAACAGCAAGCACAAAGAGCTCTGGACTACAGTAATGTGTCCTCGACATCCCCATCTACTTCCACGATTCTCCTCATTTCATCTGTCTCAAGCTCTATTTACTGTAATGGATGGTCCAGCATCTAGACATCGTCCAATGGGAAAACAGCAAAGGATCTGTGCAGGCGGGTATTCTCTCTGTCCCCCCCTGCCTTTACTCACTATAATTACATCAACTACTTGTAGCACAAACACACAGACACACACACACACACACACTAGGAATGTGCAATATTGGAAAAAATAATAATAATAAAAAAATTAATGAATAAAAAAAAAACGACAACATTGGGACAACATCTGTTAACTTGTTTTCTACTTTTAATTACTCTTTACATTGATTATTTACCCAAGGTTCCATCATTTTTCTTTGATTAAATGCAGACTTTCAAAGTTGTGGTATTCTTTTTGAAACACGCTGTATATTGCGATATGAATATAATTTCAGAAGGAACAAACTGTATTTGGTAAGAATTCTTCATTTTGCATTGATGGATAATGCATCAGCATAAAATATGATATACAAATTACAAGCATGAATTGATACAATAAAACAAAAATACAAATTAATTCAATGGATTTTATGGTGTTCTGTAAAGCCTAACTGTATTGAGATAGAGAAATCAAATAATCAAATGTAAAACAACACTGCATACAGCAACACAAATGTTATTATTTCTTGTGCCAAAATGGTTTAAGTCTGCTTGAAATCGTACATAGCGATATATATGTATTTCACTCTTTTAGGGTTAAATCTTGCATGTGTTTTGATCTGTGTTTTTTGATAAACTATAATGGCGATATAATACGTAAAATAAGTATTATTTTATAAGACTTAAGTATTAAAAACGTCACAATTTTTCTCCGAAAACATATTTCTAAAGGTGCCATTGACTTGAAATTTTTTCCAGATGTTGGTAATACCCAAATAAATCCATATATGCAATAATAATAATAATAATTATAATAATAATAATAATAAAAATAATAATAATAATAATAATAAATAAATAAATAAATAAATAAATAAATAAATAAATAAATAAATAAATAAATAAATCTATTTATTTGCATAATAAAATTAAATAAAACAGGAAAACCGTATTGAACACATGAAGAAAGTGAGGTATAGAAAAGCAGAGAAATCCCAGTCAGCAGCTGAAACCATATGCCCTTCGCCATTTTAAAATAATATTAGCTGCTTCAGCCTAACATATACATTATCCGGATGATGAAGATGAAACCAGGGTGGCTATATCAACAAGACAATGATCCACAGCCAAGAACACTCTCCAAATGCTTTTACAGAAAGAGAATCAAGCTGTAGAATGGCCAATCACCTGACTTGAATAAAATAGAAGATACTAATTAAATATCAGATTTAATAGACGAGACCCATAGATCCATCAAGATTTTTACACTGTGTTGAAGTCTGTGAAAATCTCACACCTGAGCAATTCATGACTTCATTCTCCACATGAGAGGCGTCTTAAGGCTGTCATCACCAATGATGCCTTTACATAAGGTATTAAATATGTTTCAGTATAGCTCAGCACTTTATTCATGTGTCATTCCATTGTTATTACACACAACAAATGATAATTAAAGATGTTTTTTTATATTGTATTGTTCAGGTTTTTACCAAAATATGGTTGTAATTCCATGTCAATGGCTCCGTTAGAAATATTATTCTCTGAAAAAAAAAAAAGAAACATGTTTTCAATATTTATTTTCCCCTCTGTATGTTGGTATTGGTGGTTTACAGTGACTGCCAATAGACGTAATGGCTAATTATATGGCCCTACCCCTAAAACCAACCCACATAAGAAACCGGTGGCAACATTATCATTTTGAAGACATCAGGCATGTCCAATATATCAAACCCATGTCATTACACAAAAAAACTGTCCTTGTGAACCACCAAAACCAGAACACATACACAGAAGCACACACGCACCTCCTCACCTGGGTGTTACAAAGTGTAAATGTGAGTGCACATCTGCTGCTGGAGTACACATTAGCTTCTTGGAGAGATACGCGGCATACGGAGCTCTCATACCTGGCAGGAGCTTCTTCGCTAGCAGGTGGCAAACAGGTGGAGCAGCCAAAACACACAACGCCAAACAGGTGTGTGCATGTTCATGCATCATATATCACATGGAAGCCAAGTATATGTCCAAAAACTAAACTCTGACAACTAAAACGACTACACAACTAAACAAAGCTAGCATACTTTTTGAGTGTAATTTGGAACATTTGACCTGTACATCTGTCAACGCCATTAAATATAATTGAATAAACTGCAAATGTTAATTCATTTACCTATTGTCCGGGGCTAATGTGTTACAAGTAATGCAAAATATGTAATCAGATCTTTTTTTTTTGACTAGTTTTGGTCACACTTTATTTTGATGGTCCATTTGTTGAATTTATGTAACATCGCATCCACATGCCAACTAATTCTCATTGGATTATAAGTAGACTATTAGGTTGGGGATGGGGTTAGTGCAAGTTGACATGTACTTGCATGTTTCTTATAGTCAGTTGCATGTTTGTTGATGGACTGTTGAATGTCAGTATCAACAGATATTAAGCAGACAATCTACTAATACTCAATTGCACCATCGAAATAAAGAGTTACGCTATTTTTTTTTTTTTTTTTCCAAGTAAGTTGAAAACTAGTTTGTTTTCAACAATAACAACAAGCTATAGTTGCTCTTTTGTTTTTGTTCCATTTGTTTATGGATAGTTTATACATAAGTAAAAGTACCATTACTTGCCTTAAAAATGTAGTGCAAGTAGAATAAAAGTTCCTGTCGTACATATTACAGTAGTGAGTATTACACTGTAAAAATCTGATGCATTTACATGCAATTTATAGGTGTGTGTAAACGTAACATTCTGTAGTGCATTTAGTTATTAGCCAACAGGCACACAACGTCATAAGATGTTAATATCAGGTTAGATTTAGATTGTGATGTGAGGTGACCAAAAATCAATGTCTAGCCAGCGTGTAAGGACAATGTTATTTTGATGTCCAATAATGACGTCAAATGACGTTGATATTTGGTTGATTTTACGTTGTGTTGGAAAGTGACCAAAATCTAACGTCGAGCCAACATCTTAAATCAGTGTTATAGTGACGTCAAAAACTGACATTTATTTGTCAGGTAGGGCAACCAAAATCCAACGTCTGATAGACGTCATAGTGGTAACGTCCACAGAATGTCAAGCTGTAACATCATTAGACATTAATGTTTGGTTGATTTTAGGTTGGACAATAACGTCGACCTGATGTTGGGTTCTGATGTCAACCCGGTTTTCATTTCCAAACAAAATGCAACGCCCCCACAATGTTGGTACTGTAAATGACTAATATTGTCATGTTTGTTTTTTGTCTACAGAACAACATATCGTTATACAATAACTTACCTAATTACCCTAACCTGCCTAGTTAACCTAATTAACCTAGTTAAGCCTTTAAAATGTCACTATAAGCTGTATAGAAGTGTCTTGAAAAATATCTAGTCAAATATCATTTACTGTCATTATGGCAAAGATAAAATAAATCAGTTTTAGAAATGAGTTATTAAATCTAATATGTTTAAGAATATTTTGAAAAAAATCTCCTCTCCGTTAAACAGAAATTGGGGAAAAAATAAACAGGGGGGCTAATAATTATGACTTCACCTTTATATAGTTCAGAATCAATCCATTGATCATTCTTTTTTTGTTTGTTTGTTCAGAATATAACTGTAATATAACCTTAAAATTCTAATTCATAAAGAACTTGCCAAACATAAATAGTCCTCACGTTAGACACGTTCGCAAAACTGTATATATTTGTTAATAACACATATATTAAAAGACATAGTAAATATTACTATGACTGAAAAATAAGATGTACAAATGTTCATTTGAAAAGATTATTAATCCTAAAAACCACCAACTACTCTTAGATATCTAGTTTGTAAATAATGAAATACTTAATTTAATATTGAAAAATGAATCATCATGTCATGGTCACCAGCGATCTAACATCCTTAGATCGCTGAGGAACATGCACATATCACACAAGAAGTACAAATCCCCCATGTTTATGGACTACATCTCCACTCATGCAGCACACACACACTCCTGCTCAATGTCACCACTGATTGCACACACACCACCTGAGGATCCTCAAGGACTGATTACATTTAATCCACACAGAAACACTCACTGTTGCTGAGTCTAGTTTACTTCTTGTGACATTACATTGCGTTTCCTTGGTCTTGTTTTCCAGTGTTTCTACCTTCGCCTTGCTAATCTTGCCATCTTTTGACTCCTCGCCTGTTCTTGACCACGATTCTGGACTGTCTGTATGCATCTGTTTATTCCTGTTGACCACTGCTTACCTGTACATCGCTAATAAACCTGCATGTGGATCCACACCTCAGTTGTCAGTGTCACATCCCCGTGTTACAGAAGACTCAGCCACAGTGACGCAGAATAGTGCATAAGTATGCGATTTGGGACGCAGCTGATGTTAACCTCCAGAACATCGCTGATTTTACAGCTTACATGACGATCGCACTCAACAAAGCATCAACTCTTTTCCCGCTACTGACGGACTGAACCATACAGTGAAAGGAGGGGGGTTGCAATTTGATAGTGACAGAGGGTCAGATATAAGCCATATTTTTATTTTTTATTTCTAATAAACTGTTTTACTTAAAATTTAGTGATACATTTATAATTTATATCACAATATAGTATTCTTATTAATTATAAAGCAGATCTCTGTGGGCCCCTTGATGCATGGGCCCTTAGAATCATCCTAACTTTCCCCCCTTAGCGACGCCCCTGCTAATGTCTAATGTAGAATGAGATGCTTAAATGATGAACTATAATATAATGCTTAATAAATTATTAAAAGTGTGCAGTTATCACAAAATGTTTTATAAAACCAGCACAAAAAAGAATCTCCAATGTGTTGCCATTAAGCAGACACAAATTCAAACCCCTGCGCTTTCACAATCTAGCTATCCATTCATGGCCACACTAACCACCAGAGCTAATACTATGCGTGTATCCTCCATTTGTATTCAGCGTTCACATATGCGCACGAGGTGTCTGGCTTGCGAATAAGAAGATGACAGTCCCCAACAGTTATTTTCACTCACCCTCACTTTGCTCTCTCTCCGTCGGTCCTCTTGACTAGAGACGGAAAGACTGAAAAGGCTGCCGAGAGATAGAAGCTGCCACTTGACACATCTTAGATTCTGAGGCCATCTCGCTGATGAGAATTCATTTCGGTCGTCTCTATGTGTTTGCCTAAGAGACCCAATGTATTTTTCAATCTTAATCTCGGTAAAAAACGATATCAACTGAGACTGAGAGGACACGAGGGCAGCTGAAAGAGACAAAAAATGGGGTTTCGCTACGTATAGTATGCTACACTGAATCTGAATTGAGCTGATTCAACATATTTCTTGAGAGGGGCGATTTTTTTGGGAGAACAACATATAAATTTTGTGTTAAACCGTCTTAATTTTGTAAAAAATGCTTAGGTTAATTTAATGTATAATATGCTACACTCAAAAAATTAATTTTGCTACTTATTTTAAACGAGTTGAATCAACATATTTCTTAAAGGGGACATTTTTTTTTTTTCAGAGGACAACTGAATGTTTTTATGTTCAATCATCTTAATTTGTAAAAAACACTTAAGATATCTTAATTTGTGTTGGAAAACTTAAAGGAATTGTGTGAAAACTATTTTATTTTTTTTTAAAGTGCACTAGAGCAAATGAACACGGATACATGGATAGCATGTTTATATGTGTCCTGTTATGGCTTGCATTCTTCTGAAAATACTTGTATTAGATGCTGGAACCAAGGTTATTATAGACGAATTACCAACCTACATCACACATGACGTCACACGGGTCCCCGGTTGCAAAAAAAAGACCGATCGCAATAGCAAACATGTAGTGTTGTGGGATGCTAATGCTAAATGTAGGATGCTAAATTTGAAAACTAAAAATAGAAAACTTAATTTTTACCGTACATCACACTGCTTTTAATGCCAACCGCAGATGTCTTTGGCCAAAAGGGAGCTGAATGGAGTGACGACCTAATTAAAAATGCTGGGCTCTGCAGTTCTCACTTCAAATCAAGTAAGTTCACGCTATGCTGAATCACACACATCACTTGTTTTTGATTGCAGCAATGATTTCAGCAAAAACAGTTAAATATGATGAATTAAATTGCGGACACTGAATGTTAGAATGAAATGTAAACATGTATGTCCACATACCCTGCCATACAGGTGCAGTTCGCTGTCAGAATGCAGTTGTTTTGCTTGTTGATGATTACCCAGACCTTGTACAGCTCCGTCTTCTTTCCTTGTCATCGGCTAGGCAGAACCTCGGTTTTTAGCACTACATAGTTTTGAATCTGGTAATCATGGAGCATTATTTCTCGCACATGACCACACAGAACAAAACTGTTGGCATCCAAAGACTTTAAGGCCTTTAACTTCTCTCTTGTAAAATCACTTAGAGTTTCAGTAATATAGTTGTATATTTTTAGGCTGGGTGCTTGGCCATTTCGTCTTATCCAATATCCATTGGGACAGTGCTGCTATCGCAAATGGACCTGTCAGACGAACGCCGCTCACATTAACGGTAATTTTGCCAAATAACTGTGCTTATCAATGGGTGACGAGCTGTTATAATACCCTGAAAGCATTATGTAAATAATATGTGCAATATGTTATCAATATAACTTATTTCTAATACAACAACAAACTCTGTACCACATCGAATGTCATTCCCTCTCTGTAAATGCTACACTTTGAGCTCAGAGTTGAATTTACTCATAAAAAGTAGTCAACTGATGCAACTGTCTGTTTAATGAAAGTAAAAAAATTCAGTTGAGGAGACTTTAAATTTTGATTTCTCCATATCTTTAAAAAAGTTTAGTTAACTTAAAAAAAGGCAAAACATTTTTGAGTTTATTAAGCTTCAGTTTTTGAAGTTGTGCCAAATTCAGTAAAGTATAATTGACTTAAACCAGTCTTTTTGTTCAACTTAATAAACTTTATTTTGTTTATTTGTTTTTTTTTTCTTTGCAGCCGGTTGCTTTAAAATTTTAGGTTAACTCAACTTTTTAATTTTTACAGTGTAGCGCTCCTGTTTTTTTTTTTTTTGAAATCTCGCTGCACGCGCATCCTGAATGTTTACATACTGGTAATCCATCTATTGCTTTTACTTTGAATCTATTTTAACATTTTCTGTTCATTTTAGTTTAGTTTTAGTCGCTTCATTTAGTTTTTATCTTGTGAACATATTTTAGTTTAGTTTCTATATATTTAGTTTGGTAGCTTTTTTAATTAAGGTGACGTACAATAGATAGACGTTTCATTCCCTTACCGTAGTAATTACAATAAATTATCCATAATTACATGTAACTAATATAATACCTAATTCACATTCTAAACCAAATTATATAGTAAGCATACATATTTAATTAATATTATACAGTAGTTGAATGAATAGCTACTGTAACTGTCACCTTAACAATGTGTTTACGTTAGCCCTTGTGTAAACAAAGGTGATTTTATTAAATGAAACAGTAAAGTTTATATAAAAAATATGTTTCTGTATATAATCTTGCACTTGACTTGGGTGTTTGGTTGTAAAAGCGCCACCTATGGGTACTTCTATAATGAGTGGCAGCAGATCAGATTTTCCACCACAGATAAGAGTACTTAAATCTGAAAACAATTATTTTTGGCTAAATATTATTTTATTTCAGTTATTTTATTTATTCGTTCGTTCGTTCGTTATATTCAAAATAATATTTATTTTTACTTGTTCAAACTACTTATTTAAAATGAGCTGAAATCACATAATTCTTGAGATTTCATTGGGACAACTTAAATTTTTTATGGTCAATCTATATAAATTGGTGTTAAGTTAACCTAATATATTTGTGTTAGGACAACATGAATAAATTGTGTGGAACCCTGCATTTTTTACAGTTTATTTTATTTTTTTTTTTTTTTTCATTTTATTTATTTATTTATTTATTTATTTATTTATTTATTTATTTATTTATTTGTTTGTTTGTTTATTTATTTTGCATTCATTGAGTATAAAATGTTTTTTGTTTACTTAAGTAACCTTGGTTACTTGTATGTACTTTCATTTAAAGAAAAGAGCATCAATCAGAGGTTTTGGATCTAACATTCATTGATTTTTACTTCTAAAACCTTGGATAGAGAAAATAAATACAGTGATGTTGACGGAAGTCCCCTGACAGTCAGCAATTAAAGGCTTGATTTAAATAAAGAACAAATAAATAAACCTTTGTGGAAAACAGAAGAACATTTACAATACAGTAGATGAGTTCCTAAATGATGGAAAGCATTTTGATGTATGTGCTTTCAGCCCGAGAGGAATGCAGTGCTTTATAATGAAGTGAAACTGAACTGTTAATTTAAGAGACTGCCTGGACTGCTAATTGTTTTGAGAATATTGACCTTGGTGTGGAGAAATGTGTAAAACTAATTGAGAAAAAAATGCTAATGAATCAGCTTCGGTGTGGCATAATAAATAACAATTATAACATAATCACTTAATTTCCCTGTCAGCTTTTTTTATGGCCCAAGAATATATTTGTTGTAACAACAGCAACAACAACAACAACAACAACAATAATAAAACAACAACAAAAACAACAATAACAACAATAATAATAATAATAATAATAATAATAATAATAATAATAATGGTAATAATAATAATAATATAATCATCATCATCATCATCATCATTATTATTATCATTATTATTATTATTATTATTATTATTATTATTATTATTATTATTATTATTATTATTGCAAACATACATGTCATAAAGCAGGTATTATTTGGTCTACATTGTTCATATTATGCACTATGGTAAAGTGTTTTAAAGATAATAATAAGTCATGTTTTTCCTATGATTGCTTGTAAAAGTAGATGCTAATGTGCTCCTCTGAAAAAAAAAGAAAGACCCTTTTTAGAAAAACACTAGTTTGAGTTTTCTAGTTTAAGAGCACAAAAAATAATACGTTCCAGAAAGTATTTTCTTTCTGATCGAGTGAAGACAAGGATCCTTGTTTGTTCTTTTCTAAAAATGTTTCACACAATTGCATGTGGCACACTTTTTGATGGCCAGACAATTGCTTAGAATTTGCAGGCAGAAAATCAATTTCGGATCACTGATTAAAGGTTGGATAAAAGACAAACACCTCATTGAAAGTCACTGAACTCTTGGGCCCCATTTTACCGAATATATTTATTTTATTTATTTTTATTTTATTTCATTATTATTTTTCTTTCTTTTTTTTCAGATCAATGTTATTCACCTGCTAACACTGGGTGAGCTGAATTAGTCAAACACTTAAGATGATGTCTAGCTTTCTAGCTCTTTCTAATTGTTTTGCACTGTAAAAAAAAAATGCTGGGTTCCACATAATTTTAGTTGGGACAACATGAAGGAATTAAGTTTGCTTAGTTTTTTTAAACAAATTTAAGTGGATTAAACAAAAACAATTAAGTTGTCCCTCCAAAATACGAAATACTTGCATCTGAGATCTTGTGGTCTTGTGATCTCCTGTGGTCTTTTTTTTAGTCCAGAAAAATAAAAATTTAAATTGCTTATTTTCTTCTTCTTCTTCTTCTTTTTAGAAATAATAAATCATAATTCGGTCAGCAAAGTAATCTGCCAATGAGGTAAGTAAAATAAAATGTTATTGTGAAAGATTTTTTTACTTAGCCTACACTGTAATAATAATAATAATAATAATAATAATAATAATAATAATAATAATA
>CAIGQQ010002476.1:769159-779234 GCA_903798035.1 Danio albolineatus | reverse complement strand
TATTAGTAACATAACTGAATGGCCTCTATCACATTAATAATGGATTCAGTTTGTCATGGGGTCTTAGACATGCCATGCGCTATCTGGTTTCAAGTTAGTATCTTGAGCTAAAGCACGAAATGGTGGAACTCTGTATACTGTCAGCTCTGTTAAAGATTAACAATAGATAAAAGACTATTAGTAACATAGCTGAATGCTCTCTATAAAATTATTGAACATTATTTTACATTAATAATGGATTCGATTGCCTCACAGCAAGAAGGTCGCTGGTTCGAGCTGGGTCAGTTGGCTTTTTTGTGTGGAGTTTGCATGTTCTCCCCATGTTGCCGTGGGTTTCCTTCGGGTTCTCTGGTTTCCCCAACAAGTCCAAACACATGCACTATAGGTGAAATCGGCTAAATTGTCCACAGTGTATGTGTGTGAATGAGAGTGTATGGATGTTTCGCAGTGATGGGTTGCAGCTGGAAGGGCATCCGCTGCGAAAACACATGATGGATAAGTTGGTGGTTCGTTCCGCTGTGGTGACCCCAGATTAATAAAGGAACTAGTTGACAAGAAAATGAATGAATGATTAACAATGGATTCAGTTTGCTCTAAATCAGGGGTGCCCAAACTTTTTCCTATGAAGGGCCAAAAACCAAACTCGATTGAGGCTAGTGGACCGAAGGTAAAATATTTGCCATGGGTGATTTCCTAATTTATTTAATAATGTTTATCAATGACTAGAAAAAATTACCTTTTATTAACTAATACATTATTTTTTTTAACATATTATCATGGACATGTTGCAGTCTCATTTATAACAGAATTACACTAGTTTTTGCCTTGATTTGCTCACTGATGTCCTTTGCACGGTTTGTCAAGTGACAGTATTTACATTTTAAAATGAAATAAGATTAATTTAAACGATTTAATTGAAACATTTCATTTCAGTTTCCTCTAAATATAATTAAAAAAGAACAATTAAACAAAGGTTTATGTTAAATTAGGAAAGACCAGAGCTCTGTCTTACAGGCATTCGCCCGAATCCTCTCCATCATTCTCTTCTCAGATGGGATGGTGGGCCAAATCAGAGGTTACAATGGGCCAACTTTGGCCTGCGGGCCATACTTTGGGCATCTAAATAATACACTTCTTGTATGTCACTCAAAGTCAAGGAAATTATAGAAAACACTTTAAAGTTGACTCATTTAGCAGTTAAAGTTTGGATTTGGCTATGGGAAACAGATCCTACAGTAGTTCAGCAGTTTTATTTTCTTTTTAAAATCCCAGACCAGCGATCTGAAGCAGTAATTAGTGGATTGCACTCGATTATTCTGTCATGAAGCCTCTAAAAGCGATCTGAGGTCAATACCAAATGCTATCATGTGTATGTGGGAGGCAAGAAGCAGAAGCATTCCTAATTTGCGACTGAGACTGCAAATTAGGAGACTGATTTGCAAGATCAAATGCGATTACTAATGCGGGGATTTTGTGTGCATGTTGGCCGGAATACGGTGAAATCTGCTTTCCCAGTACATGCTTAGCACCTCCGGCAAAGTCTTAGCTAAAAAAAAAAGGTCAAATTAACTCCACGACAAATTGCTTGAAAGCATTCCTGAGAAAATTTGATATGAAAATAGCTTTATTCATCCAAATATGAGAGCTGTTATAGTTACTAATGGTAGCTCGTTTACACATCATCATTTTGAGTAGTAGAATCGCATTCACAAGAAAACAAAACAACCCTTGTGAAAACAAATAACCTACATGATAATGTTCTTTTAAATTAGTATGATAACTAAATAACTCTGGCGCAAGCAGTTTCAAGCTGGCATAAATAAACGAAGCAGGATAAAAACAAGCTTCAGCTAATTTATTAAATATGTCATGAATATATTGTTTTGCTCGTAGTGTTGTTAAGGTGTTCCAGTTGGTTGCTCTGATTTAACTTCAGGTATATGATGTTTTGATGCATAAATATATACTGTAAAGCCACATGAGTTTATAAGCCATCTTTTTGTTCAATTATTAAAAGAATGATTTATGCTGTCATTCATGTTTCTATGTCAAGACGGATTATGCTGGAGTAATGCAAGTATTCAAACATTATGGGGTTGTGTGTATGTTTCTATGTGTTTAGATATGACTGTTGGATTTGACCAACATTAAAAAGCAAATGATGATAATAATAATAATAATAATAATAATAATAATAATAATAAAAAATAAATAATAAAAAATTAAATAATAATAATAATAACAATAATAAAAATATATAATAATAATAATGATAATAATAATAATAATAAATTATTATTATTATTATTATTATTATTATTAGTAGTAGTAGTAGTAGTAGTAGTAGTAGTAGTACTAGTAGTAGTAGTAGTAGTAGTAGTAGTAATGAACCCTTCCAGCTGCAACCAATCACTGGGAAACATCCATAAACACTCATTCACACACATACACTACGGACAATTTAGCCTACCCAATTAACCTATACCACATGTCTTTGGACTTGAGGGTTACACCGGAGCACACGGAGGAAACCCACATGACCATGAGGAGCAAACTCCACTCAGAAATACCAACTGACCCAGCCGAGGCTCGAACCAGCAACCTTCTTGCTCTGAGACGATCATGCAACCCACTGCACCACTGTGACGTCCAATATTATTATTCATTCATCCATTCATTCCTTTTCTTTTCGGGTTAGTCCCTTTATTAATCTGGGGTCGCCACAGTGGAATGAATCGCCAACTTATCCAGCATATATTTTACACAGCGGATGCCTATCCAGCTGCAACCCATCACTGGGAAACATCCATACACACTCAATCACATACATACACTATGGACAGTTTAGCTTACCCAATTCACCTGTACCACATGTTTTTGGACTTGAGGGGGAACCGGAGCACCTGGTGGAAACCCACACGACTGAGGGGAGAACATGCAAACTCCTTCCTGCAAACACTTCCTCCAGCTCCAGCCGAAAGACATAATCCCTCAAGCGTGTCCTGGGTCTTCCCGGAGGCCTCCTCCCAATGAGACATGCCTAGAACACCTCCCTAGGTACTGACTTCTCCAATGTGGAGGAGCAGCGGCTCTTCTCTGAGCTCCTCCTCGGTTACAGAGCTCCTCACCCTATCCATAATGGTGCGCCCTGCCACCCTGCGAAGGAAACTCATTTCAGCAGCTTGTATCCGAGATCTTGTCCTTTCAGTCATGATGACCCAAAGCTCATGTCCATAGGTGAGAGTAGGAACGTATATATACCGGTAAATGGAGAGCTTTGCCTTTCCGCTCATCTCCTTTACCACAACGGACCGCATTACTGCTGCCGCTGCACCAATGCGCCTGTCAATCTCATGTTCCATCCTTCCCTTACTTGTAAACAAAACCCCAAGATACTTGAACTCCTCCTCCTGGGGTAACACACCACAATATTTGGTCACACTTTATTTTGATGGTCCGTTTGTTGAAATTTAAGACTTTTTAAGACCCCGCAGACACCCTGCTATAAAAATGATTCCCTAACAATACATCATATTTACAAGGGAAGAAAATATGATGCATTTTTATACTTTTTTATCTCAAATCATTGAATTGAACAAATATGTAACATATGCTTGCATGTATTCAAGCTGGGTTGAAACTACCACACATTTTTAGTTGCTACTGTTCATTATAGTCTGCACTATTATGTCACTGACCCATCGTCTTTATTCATACTGTCTCACTTGCGCTTCCTCCCAAAAAGGCAAACTCTACTGCAGGCGACGGTGCACATGTTGTGCTGCCTGTGGTGTTTTATAGTGTCAAAATAACACTGCCACATGTTGACAGCCTAGCATCTGTGTGGAAGTGGTCTCACTGCGACTTCCTTCAAAGTGTAATGCCTTCAGTCTCAATATATGCATCATCAGCCCGCCACCACCAGGTGTTACAGTAGCTCCCCCCCAAGTAGCGCCTGTCAATAAACATCTCCCTTTTGTAAAATGACGCATCTCACCCAAGAGGCATTGAGCGAACCAGTGCAAGGGCATTTTGCTAGCTCCGTGAATTTGCATTTCTCTTTGGCAGCTGTGTATTGTTTTTGGCGGAGGAATCAATAGCGGTTGCGAGTCGCCAGAATAACTCAATTCTGTATTCGAATAAACATGTAGCCTTGGAATGTGTTGATGCATGAATGAAAGCAGAGGCTGGCAGTTCTATATACAGACGATTGCTGCTGAGAGTGATCCTGCCCATGTCCATGAAGCATGTCTTTGGGTTTTGTTGTTGTCTTTTCCCTCTGTTTCTGAGAGTCATTGTTGTCTTTAAAGCTATGGCCTGCTTGACCTTTGCGATATTGTTGCATCTGCTTGTTTTGCCCTGCCAGACATCGAGTGATAGTTATGAGTTCGAATGCATGCTAATGCTAAAGCTGAATTAATAGGTGAACTCCATCTATTTGCATACATGGCTGGTTGATCGATTGATTGATTAAACCCAGGCTTATTCTGAAAATGTACCTCTACATACGTTTCTGGAGACCGTGAAATATGTACTAGGAGGTATGTATTTTGCAGTTTTTGAGGCCAGTGTGTATTCTTTTTGAGATTTCTCTCACGAGTGCCATTGTGTGAATCCACTAGAGACTGCTGTCGACTGACTGTTTGACTGACTGAATGACTGACTGACCAATCGACTGACCCACCCTCCTCCTTCCCTAAACCCAACCAATTTTATTGATTGACCCGCCCACTCACTTCCCTAAACTTAACCAACAATTTTCAAAAGCAATCCTCGTCTGATTTTTACCACGTTTTTACCACATTCTCACCCTGGTTATTTACTTATTTATTTTATTTTTTGGATTCTGCCTTACCTGCTTTCTGGAACCTTTCTTCACCAGACTCGAACCCCATCATCGTGGTCAACTCCTCTCTGCGTCTCAGGTCCGCCGACGGACATGGCGAGCTACTGGGCAAACTAGTTACAGCGTGAAAACGGTTCATACGGAGGTAATCGGTGAGCTGCTAAGCGCAAAAAGAAATGGCGTCATACCACCACGTAGCATTTGTTTAAAAAAATGTAGACATATGTACCTCTGGCTACATAATTTGCGATCTCCAGAAATGTATATAGGACTTTACTTTCAGAATGAGCTTGTGTTGGATTGATTGGTTGGTTGTTTGGTTGTTTGCAGAGTTAAGATTCTCCGCTCGAGCCCAGACTTGATCCAAAACGACCTGCGGGGCACGTCGTGCCGACATTCCCCGCCACTATCTTTGTGCCAGGGCATTTTTAGTGGCATTTTTGAAATCATTAATTTATTAGCCTAATTGAGTAGAAAGCTCTGCCATAATTAGAAATATTATATGAATATATAAAAAAAATAATATATATATATAAAGTCTGCCTAAGCAATACATGTAGGTACAAACCCAGGTATCAAAGAATTCTGGCCCAGATTTGGCATAAAGCTGGCACAGCAGGCATTCGTCCTGCACTGGCATACAGCATGTGGACCAAACATGGCCCGGGTTTGGCAAAGGTGGCACTGTCTTATAGTCGGCACTTAAGATTTGGGCCAGATATCAAATGTAGTATTTGGCCCAGATGTTAAAAATGTACATGTGGGCAACATATTAGTAGCTGACTGCTTCTACCAATCTGAAAACGCGTCCATAAAACCAAATGCTATATGGGTCAACGTCATTGCAGTCGTGAAACACCAACATATCTGGCCTAGTTCAGGCCCAGTAATGGGTTATTAACTTGGCTGAGACTTGGCCCAGATATGGTCCATGTTTGTCCCTTGTATGGAAGCCAGAATTGGTCCAGTCATGCACAGTAATTCACTGCGGCATGTGGGCCAAGCAAATGCTGATTGTGTGGGCCAGATCTGGGCTAGAGAAATTGTCCTATGTGGGATATTGTACAGTTCGCACACGCTCACACCGCACGCGCAAGCAGAGCCAAAGCAGCGTATATGTAGAGAAGAAACAGTGCATAAAATTCAATGGATCTTATTGATGCATTTATTGGGTAAATTGGGTAATTTTGTGTGTTTTGGTCATTATCAAATCACTGTCACTTTCACTGAATGGCAAAAATAGACCCAGCACCAAAAAATTTGTGGCACTGCTGCTTTAGCCCCGATTACGCTCAGCACTGATGCGCTGCTTCTGCGTGCGGTATGAAAGCAATAATATGTTAACATGGACGCTGAAAAAACACACGCTGCTCATGAATGGAGGACTTCGGGGACTTTCACAATGAACAGACACACAAAGCAGGCTTGCCATGGCAGAAAGGATGATAGTCAGCCTTCAATGTCCGATAACACTTCATTTTGATGGTCCATTTGAGTATTAGTAGACTGTCTACTTAATGTCTGTTGATACTGACATTCAACAGACATTTGACTAAAACAGGGCTGTCCAAACTCGGTTCTGGAGGGCTGGTGTCCTGCAAAGTTTAGTTCCAACCCCAATTAGACACACCTGGGCTTGCTAATCAAGCTCTTACTAGGCTTTCTAGAAACATCCCTGCAGGTGTGTATAGGCAAGTTGGAGCTAAACTCTGCAGGACATCAGCCCTCCAGGACCAAGTTTGGACATGGCTGGACTATAAGACTCTTTGCAAGTACATGTCAACTTACACTAACCCTACCCCTAACCCCTAACAGTCTACTTGCAGTATAATCTAATGATAACTAGTTGCAAATTAACTAAAATTCAACAAACAGACCATCAAAAAAAAGTGTGACCCAATGTCCTCTTTTGTTACATTCCATTCTGAATAAACAAACAATGCAGTTTACGTGGTTCATCCTTGTTATATTATTCATAAAGTTAAATCTAAGCTAATTTCTGTAGTTCAAACAACACAGGAATGTAGCTGAGAACGTCTGTTTTAGTTTGTTTAACAATTTTTGAACATGGCTCATGTCTGGCTCAGGCTCATAATTACAGTAAAGACCGGGACTGGGTCGAGCTCGGACTTATGTACATGTGATTTTTCGAGTTTTTTATATTCAACAAATTTGCAACACCAACAGTTTTATTCCAGCTCATAACAACAACAACAACAACAAATAGTTGACATATGTTTGTTTCATTACAAACCTAGCCCTGGAAAGGAAATTACCTGTAGCTTATCAAAAGAATAAGCTGACATGAGTTATATTCACATTCAGCAGTGGCTGAGAGCGATCCTGTCTCAGTTCATGAGGAATGTCTTATGCCGAGTTCAGACTGCTTGATTTTAGCCCCGATTTTGACTCGTCGAGAGGTTTTGAGAAATCGCAGACAAATGTCTGAAATCACAGGCAAATCGGTGCTCGTTCACGCGAGTGACAATCACACAATATCAACTATTAAAGACGCGATCTGAGAGAATCGCCAATGAGTCGCCGATGCCCAAGAGATATTTGGGGTGCTAAATATCTGGAGCTGTCGGTGATTCAAATCATGTCGTGTGAAATGTGTTTTGACTGAAAATAACATCGGTGATTGCCTACAGCCAATGAGAGAGCAGCATTCACTAGTGTGGGTACCTGCAGGCCAGTGGGAGATTGAGGGAGAAGTTAAAAGTGTTCATTTTCAGTATATTTGGACCCAAGAAATGGAGGGAATTAGAGATAATTAGTGAAATGAGTGTAAATTTGGCATAAGCCTCCGTGTCTGTTTGACATGTCATGTGAGCAATATCACAACCCAACAAAAACATAAAAAAGTTGAGGAGAAATTGCTAATTCCCTTCAAAGCCAGGTGAGCAAAATTTGTGCATTTTCTACCCCACTAACGGATTCTTTCTCATTATGTGGTTAAAAACAAAAGATATACTATGTGTTTTTGGGTGTGAGACATAGTTTGGACAAAGTTGTCGGTGATTCTTCCTATTTTAAAGTCATGCAGGGTAAAAACTCCCTGTCACCGATCCATCTTGCGGTGTAAACAAAGCAGCGATAAAACGCTAGCCCAGATAGTCATGCAGTATGAAAACATCTGTGACACGACTACTTTGAAAATTATGCAGTCTGAACTCGGCATTAGGAAACAAACAATCACTGAAGAGTTCTGTTGTTGTTTCTCCTCTGATTTTGAGAGTCTCTAGAGTCTGAAAGCTACAGCCTGGTTGACCTTTGCGATATTGTTGCGTCTGCCAGTGTTTCCAGCCCTTTGCATGCACGCTACGGCCTGAATCAATAGTCTTACTCCATCCATTTGCATGCGTGGCTCAGATGTCCTTTCTCTGGAGGAAATGCTGCTGCGTGCATGTCTGAAAGCAACGAATGCACACTCGTACTCCGCCGTATTCCAGACATTGACTCATAGCTCCGCGAGATGTTACTTAAGGTGTTTTGAAATGAGGCAGACACTGGTGTGGGGGTGGAAAGTATCACAGACAGACAGCAGGGAACAGCAAGTCTGCTCTGACATTTGGAAGACTTTAATAAATGTGGACTCTGTTCAGTGCTCCAAAGGCTTCGAGTATAACCGCTGCAACGGAGTTACATAAAAGCGGAAAACTAAAAATCAATTACCTTTTCCATGTGTGTACTCTAAGCACGGTCTTATGTGCACACGCCTATTTCATTATGTACTTGCAGTACATAATATAGCCTATGCCAATGGTAGTTCAGTGCTGCATATATGAGTGATATTGTAAACACAGCCGAATAAAGCCAGACTAGTTCTTTCCAACATAGGCTCATTCTGAAAACGTACATATAACTACGTATCCCTCTTCGCACTTACTAGCTAACTGCTTACTTCCGTATGGATGGCTTTCCTGCTGTAACAAGTTTGTCCCGTTAGCTTGCCATGTTCGTCGGCGGACTTGAGACGCAGAGAGAAGTTGACCATGACGATGGGGTTTGAGTCCAGTGAAGAACTGTTCCAGAAAGTAAGACAAAAACAGAATCCAAAAAATCAAATAAACAAGTAAATAACAGGGTGAGAATGTGGTAAAAGGTGGTAAAAATTTGTTTAAATTTATAAATGAATTTAAATATATATATATTTTTTTTCTGGACTGCTTAGGGAAGTGGGTGGTCGGGTCAATCGATAAAATTGACTGGGTTTAGGAAAGGAGGAGGGTGGGTCAGTCGATTGGTTAGTCAGTCAGTCAGTCAGTCAAACAATCACTCAACAGCAGCCTCTGGAGGATTCACGGGAGCGTACACAATGGACTTTTGTGGATCTGCGAAAACAAAAACTGCAAAAAAGTACCCCCTGGGACACATTTCATGGTTTCCAGAAACGTATATAGAGGTATGTTTTCAGAATGAGCCTGGGTTGGTTATTTTAAGGCTGCATTTACACTAGTGCATTTTGTTTTTTAAAAGTTGGTCTACTCCATTTCTACTGTATTTCAGAATCCACACTGTGAAATTATACACAAAATCAAAAATAGTTTCTTTATTATTTATTATATGAATTCAATCAATAAAAGTACGAAAAGTTATGACGCAGACAATTCAGTGCCCTTCATATAAGAATTGAGATGTGCTCATTTAATTAAAAATCAACAAATTTGGGTTACTTTGTGTTTGCTGGCTCATTCTTCTAGTGACCTAAAGGCACTTCTTTTTCCAGGAGTTGATTTTTAATGAAATGAGCACATCTCAATTCTTATTTGAAGGTCGCAGTAAAACTGAATTGTCTGCGTCATAATTTTTCATACTTTTAGGGAAACTTTAAGGGAAAACAAAATAAAGGAAATGAAAACATAAAACGAGAAGAAAAAAGAAAGAATGGGAAATAAGCAAATAAAAGAAAGAAGGGCAGGGAGGGAAAAGGGGAAAATAATTTGCGAAAATAAAATTCTGCTCTGTCGACTTTTGATGTTGAAAATTCACTTCAACAATTCAATGCAACACCAAACTAGACAATGTATCACTCTAAACTATCCAAAATGTCTATGCATTTTTTTCAATGTATTCATAAACATAAATAAAAGAAAAAAAAATAGAACATGAAAAACAAAATACGGAAAGCTGCTAATTTACGGATATTTTTTTACAATGCACACTATACAACCTGGAATGCATTTTATTTTATTTTATTTTATTTTATTTTATTTTATTTTATTTTAT
>CAIGQQ010002476.1:730310-756144 GCA_903798035.1 Danio albolineatus | reverse complement strand
ATATATATATATATATATATATATATATATATACACACACATACATACTGTACAGGGCTTTACATTAACACCCGCCAAATGTGCGTAGATTTAAGTTGTGGTGGGTTCGACAGCCACTCCCACTAGCCTCTTTGGCTGGCTGAAACTCAATTTAAATTGCCAGTTCTGCTCGTCACTACAGATTAGACTGTTCATTCATGACTGTTTGTCAATATCGTACATATGTGATCTTAGAATCGAGAAGCAACACGACTGACAAAAACAGCTCTTCGCACGAGCAAAGGATCACGCGCACAGTGAGACAGGCTTTCCTCACTCACTGACGAGGGCTTTAGTGTCATGCGCAAAGTTGATTTGATGCGCGTGAGTGTTTAAAAGCTCCTGTGCCTTCTCCTCACTCGAAGCACTCGAAGTGCCTGGAAACGAAACTATTGCGATGCTCATGCACCCACAGTCCTTCAAGGCCTTAGTAAGCAGCAGCAGTTGTTGTCACTTTCGCTTTCACCATTCTAAGTTTGAACAGATTATTAATTGGCCTGAGATTAACCGTGTGCGCGGCGTCATCCTTTCATTAATCGCACACGCAATGTCTTTCACACTCCTTTTGCGCCTCTTCCTCTCCAGCATGGCAAACGGAGAAAGAGATGCGCAGGCTTAAGGCAAGAACTATTAAATTCCCTAACTTTTACTGACTAAAAACTTAATTTCCATTATATCTATTGAACGTAATCTAAAGACTATACATCAATAGTTTTTTCTGATCCTTCCTTTAACAAACTGCCGACGAATCCCACGTTGTAAGCGTGTAGATTGCTGAAGCACAAGGCCGGGGCAATAATGCTGTATTTTTTGCAAAACTAAACCTTAGCCACTGAATCTTCACAGTTTCATCTTTGGTTCATCCTCACGCTTCCAATAATATCCAGCTGAGCACAGCGTCTTCGCGACATGATATAACCGGCGGCTGCTACAGTGTTCTTTTTCTCTTTTTTCTTGCTACTGTGTTTGTAAGACTCGTTATCAAGACGAATCATTTGAAGCACTATGAGTCGACTCTTTTATAGATGAATCAATAATTTTAAACACTTTCAGATTTAAGCCTTAAGGTCCGTGCACACCTAAACGTTTTTTGCTCGCATTTTCGGTTGTCTTTTAACGCTTCGTGATTAAATAAAGGGCGCCAATGTGATCGTGCACATCAGCGCGCAAAACACCAGACGTAAAAGCGTCATTAGAAAAAAAAAAACGTCTCATGCTCGTTTTTTGTTTTGACGCACCACATCAAAATCTTCTCCACCAATCAAACTGGCACTTTTGTTCACGTGTACGGAGCTGCTGAAGTTACAGTGAACACCCCTTGGAGGCGCTCAAGCGCAAAACTGTCAATGCGAGTGCACATTGAAGTAGATGCGTGGAGCTGCTTATTGCACTGGTATCCGAACGAAAAGTACTGTATCATAAACGACATTGTTTGAATCGCCAGTGACTTCAACTAACACCATAGAATCACTATTGATTGGTGATTCTAAGCTCTTTGACAACAAGCGTGTCAACTATTTCTCTTCTTCTACTGTGTTTTCAAACAGGTGTCAGAAGCTTAAAATTGTGTAGCGCCACCCTGTGCACCCAGGTCTTTCTGTGTTCATTTAGCGCCATCTAAGGGCAAGGAGTGATTTTGCATACTCTTCTGCTTGACGCCAGTGTAAATCGCTTGGGTTTGAATGCAGAAAAACGTCTCGTAAAGCACTGGCAATAAACGCAAACAAAAAATATTTGCTGTGTTACACAATGCATAACAGGGGCTCTTTCAGTAGCTAAAAGTTACCACAGGCTAACTTTATTTTGTACGTTAAACGCATGATCAAAATAATGACTCATTTTCACTGAACTAAAAAAAAAGAAATGAATGATGATTTAACAACATTTACCCACAGCCATCAAGCTGTATCAAACCAGATTAAGCAAAACATATCGTTAGATTAGGATCACTGAACTGTGGCGTCATGCTAATTGCGCTAATGTGCTCTTTAATTCACGGCTCCTTCAACAAATTGACTGGTTCAGATAAGGTGCCTGTCTGTTTTTAGCTGAAGAACTCTCATTATTATGTGAAGAGAGCTTTTCGGAGCCTGTCTCAAGGTAATGCCGGCGAACAAGAGAAAGTGGGAGAGAGGGTGAGAAGTAGAGAGAATCAATGGAAGGTGTCTAATCCAGTACTGCAGAAAAGCACATACTCGGAACTTCCTGTTTGAGTAAGTACGTTTGGTAATGGATGCTTAGTTTTCCAGAGGTCAGATTTATAGCGTTTCATACGTGTCCAAGTTAGTTGTGATTCAGTCAATATAAGGAGATAGATTGAGGAGGGAGGCTCATTTCCTCGTCGGTGAACTAAATCAGCCTATAAAATAGCCCTGTAAATCAGAGTTAAGGGGACATAAAATTTCTACACTATTTGCATGCAGACAAAATGTCTAATTGGGTGTAGATTTTTATGAATGGGGTTAAACTGGCTTGTTGATGCCAGAGGTCAGAGGAGAACAGCCAGCTGATAGAAAGGCAGTAGCTAAAATAACCAATGCTTAATAAAATCAGCCCAATCTCATGTGAAAGCATAACTATATTACATATTGTGAGAAAAGTGGCTAACTCAAACTAATTTATACTATTTCATTTGTGTGAAAACATATAATTTTTTTTAAAAAGGAGGTTTGCCCCCAAACTCCATCCCTAAAATGGGTTTGGAGGATGAGCAAATCATAGTAATACATTTTTGACAGCGAACGAATAAGTAGTAAATAAACGCCACTTTCTAAAAAGCTCTTAAAATCTGTCGGCTTGTAGGTTTGCTAGCTGTCACCCTGGATGCGACTCAAAACCTAGTGAGCTGCCTACCTACAGTAGTGTGTGATTTGTATGGAATCAAATGCGCATTCTGGGCCAGCTTTACTTAGGTTTAGATATCGAGGCACTTCCCTGATATGAAATTATACAAAATTACAAAAAATATTGAGGTTCTAGTGCGTATTTGTTGATAGCATACGCTAACTTTTTAGGCGGCTCAATAGGTTTTGAGACAGAGCCACTCGGTAGTCACACCAGGAAGATGACAGCGGGAAATTAATTCATTCTGATTTTATAGAATTAACATGTTGTTGTTTCGCAATGCGGTCGAGTCCATAAACATGTACCTCAAAAGGCGTGTGACAGGGTATTTACATGGTCGGAATTGCTGTTGGCACTGTGATAACACACAGAACTAAAAGTAAATCACAAAATTGACGCCACCATGATGGGTTTGGAGGATGAGCAAATCAGAGTAATATGTACAAATATGTAGGTGGTGAGGCGCCACGGTGTCGTAGTGAGTAGCACGTTCGCCTCACAGCAAGAAGGTCGCTGGTTCGAGCCCCGGCTGGGTCAGTTGGCATTTCTGTGTGGAGTTTGCATGTTCTCCCCAGTTTCCTCCGGGTGCTCCGGTTTCCCCCACAAGTCCAAAGAAATGTGGTATAGGTGAATTGGGGCAAGCTAAATTGTCCGTAGTGTATGAATGGGAATGTGTGTGTATGGATGCTTCCCAGAGACGGGTTTTGGCTAGAAGGGCATCCGCTGCGTAAAAAAGATGCTGGATAAGTTGGCGGTTCATTCCGCTGTGGCAGCAAGAAAATGAATGAATGAATGAATGTAGGTGGTGCGGTGGCACAGTAGGTAGTGTTGTCACCTCACAGCAAGAAGGTCGCTGGTTCGAGCCTCGGCGGGGTCAGTTGGCATTTCTGTGTGGAGTTTGCATGTTCTCCCCGTGTTTGCATGGATTTCCTCTGGTTTCCCCCACAAGTCCAAAGAAATGCAGAACAGGTGAACTGGGTAAGCTAAATTGTCCGTAGTGTATGTGTGTGAATGAGAATGTATGGATGTTTCCCAGAAATGGGTTGCAGCTGGAAGAGCATCAGCTGCATAAAACAAATGCTAGATTAGTTGGTGGTTCATTCCGCTGTGGCAACCCCAGATTGATAAAGGGACTAAGCCGAAAAGAAAATAAATGAATGAATGATTGTGCACAGATATACAAATTATCCACTAATTGGTGTGAGATTTTGTTGCTCTGAACACACAACTGCCCTGCTGAAAAATCCAGCTTAAACCAGTCTAAGCTGGTTGGCTGGTTTTAGCTGGTCGACCAGCCTGGTTTTAGAGGGGTTTTGCTCATTTCCAGGCTAGTTAGGCTGGTCAAGCTGGTTTTAGCTGGTCATCTCCCAGCCTGACCAGCTAAGACCAGGCTGGAAATGGCTGGTCAACCGGCTCAAACCAGCCAACCATCCTAGGTTTTCAGCAGGGCGCATCGTACAAACAGCATTGAAGCCAACGGGCTACACCTGAAGATCACACTTGCCAAGTTTGCATTCTAACATGAGACAAAGCTTTTCAAAGCTTGCAAAAAAAAAAAAAAAAAAAGTAAAAAAAGAAAAGAAAATCCCAAATGTGAATTGAATGCTTTTGCATAACGTTGTTGGAGAGGCTGACTGTAGTATTGGTAACTTAGCAACCAACAGTACAGTAAACAAGGCAAGCATAATGGATTCACATAGAAGAGTAATGTTTTGTAGAATTGATGTAGCTTTTTATATAATATATGTTCTATTCAAATATATACATGTGTACAGTTTTAGTGTATGAGTGTGTGTGCGAATGAGAGTGTATGGGTGTTTCACAGCAATTGTTTGTGGCTTGAAGAGCATCCACTGCGTAGAACCTATGCTGGATAAGTTGGTCGTTCATTCCGCTGTGGCGAGCCCTGGTAAATAAGGGACTAAGCTAAATGGATAGATGGATGATTGAATTACTGAATTATTGAATTATTGAATTATTGAATGAAGGAAGGAAGGAAGGAAGGAAGGAAAGAAGGAAGGAAGGAAGGAAGAAAGGAAGGAAGAAAGAAAGAAAGAAAGAAAGAAAGAAAGAAAGAAAGAAAGAAAGGAAGGAAGAAAGGAAGGAAGAAAGGAAGGCACAAATGTCAGGGCATGTCAAAACTTTGTCAGTGCCTCTAAAACCCTTTCAGACTCTTAACCCCTATAGGGTTCATTTCAAAGAAATAGTAAGGAGGGGAAAGGTTTTCATAAAGAAGTGGTGATTTATAAGAGCTACATGAATGAATGGCATTTTGAAATAATTTAGAATAAATTAGCAGAGGGGCGCCACGGTGGCCTAGTGGGTAGCACGTTCGCCTCACAGCAAGAAGGTCGCTGGTTCGATCCCCGGCTGGGCCAGTTGGCATTTCTGTGTGGAGTTTGCATGTTCTCCCCGTGGTTGCGTGGGTTTCCTCTGGGTGCTCCGGTTTCCCCCACAGTCCAAAGACATGTGGTACAGGTGAATTGGGTAAGCTAAATTGTCCGTAGTGTATGTGTGTGAATGAGAATGTATGGATGTGTTTCCCAGAGATGGGTTGTGGCTGGAAGGGCATCCGCTGCGTAAAACAAATGCTGGGTAAGTTGGCAGTTCATTCCGCTGTGGCGACCCCGGATTAATAAAGGGACTAAGCCGAAAAGAAAATGAATGAATGAATGAAATTAGCAGAGGATAAAAACAAACAGGCATAATGTCAGCGACCCTCCAGGAAAACAGCACTGGTTTTGATTCCATTTGGACTGTAATTACAATGCGCTGAACAGAATGAATGGCTATCCAGTCTCAAGAGGATGAATGCGTCACACATTCCCACAGAACCTGTAAGTGGACATGGATGAAGCAGAAACACAGCAACTGACATTCCTGAACACATTATTCAAGAGATGGGGAAGAAGAAAAAAAAAGGTCATTCTGATGATCGATGGATGACTTGAAGTAAAACTAATGCAGAAGGCTTTTCTTTGTCTTCTAGTAATCTTCTTTTATCTCCACTAAATGTTTTCCTGTGCAATCTGAGATAGACAGAGAGGCGAGGAAAAATATATAATAAAAACTTCAAGGATGTGCTTTTCCACTTATCAGCTTGAAAGAGACAACTGAGAATAACTGTAAGCGTGTTGATAAGAAAAATATACAATTGGCCAATGAGCACAGCCAGACAAAGAACATCGTTATGATTTAAACTTCATAATTAGCATTCAAAGCAAAGTATCGATTCTGTCACACTTTATTTGTAAGACGGCGCAACAACCATCAAATTTCTCGAGGTTCAAGGAGATTCGGGTAAGGACAACGGCAGTGTTTATCGCATTGCAGCTGCTCAACAACTTTTGTTTTTCCCAGTATGAACATATTATGAGCACCTGCTGTGGGTAATGCATAACAAAAAGGAACCGAGAGCTGATCAGAGAGAGAGGCGCTATGGCCAGTTTAGCTTTAAAAACAGTCAGCGGGAGCTTTCGAGCTAACAAACAGGTGCACTAATGACATTCATAATGACCGAACGCACAGAGTTTGCATTGACGCTGGGAAAGAGAGGCTCTGGCACCCTACAGCTATTCGAATATTCAAATGACTTGTGCGCAGTCCACGTCAGACTGGAACATTAGAGGCACACAGCCAACATCCCTGCCTGCCAGCAAAAACAGATATTTATGCAATGAACACAAGAATAGTCGGGGGGGTACTAGAATAATTGTTCTACTTTTCACTCTGCCTGAGAGGGCGACAAGATTTTGTGGGATTTTTAATTTTTGCATACAGTACATGACGTGTGTGTTGTATCTGTTATAAATGTACACTGTTTTGATGGGGTTGGCGTGTGCTCCCTTGATAGACTGGGTGAATTTATTAGGACTCTGAGGAATAAGGTATATTATTCCTTACAGACAGTGTTTTTTTTTTTTTTTTTGAATTAAGAAATGTTGAAAATGTTTCCGCAAGGGCTTAAGAGATATATAAGAATTAAAGAAAGCCATATATCATGTAATGCATGGGTTTCTTTAATTATTGTATGTTGCTGAAATGTTTGAAAAGGCTGAATTTTTTTTTACATTTTTTCTTAGTTTAAAGTGATATTTTGCCTGTACTGATGTTGTTTATATATATATATATATATATATATATATATATGTGTGTACATGTATGTATATATATATATATACTGTATGTGTGTGTGTGTGTGTATGTATATTGTATTTATTAGAATGCGTTCTTAAACGCATGATTTTAATATGTTAACCAATCAGAGCTACTGCAGCACACCGGGCAATTACAGCTAAGCTGAACGGGAGAAAGATGTTAACCGATCAGAGTTCACTCCGTGCATGATGAAGTTGAGTGGGAGAACCGAATAGGTGCTTTTGATTTACGTTTTTAGTTATTGTTATGACTGAAATTGAGATTTTTTTTTTCATGTTGTCAGTTTCTAAGACAATTTATTACAGTTTGGTTTATCAAGCAGTTAGTACTGCTGTGTACGGTATGTTTTTAACTAGAGCTAAGGTGATTTCATCTTCATTTATTTTATGTTGTCTGTTTTAAAGGCAATTTTACTACAGTTTTATTTATTAAACTTAATACTATGTTAATTGTGAAATGTTTTGTTATGCTTTTCTTGTGCACTGATTACATTTAGAATGTGTGTAGCTTGTTTGAAAAAGCAAAAACAGCTGCCAAAGTCACAAATAAAATCGCAATCGCAATATTCGTTTCAAAAATCGCAATATGAGTATTTTGTCCATATTGCACAGCCCTAGTAAATATATATATATATATATATATATATATATATATACACGCACACAGGGCTTGACATTAATTTTTTGATCACCAGCCACTGTAGCTAGTAGTACTAGCCACTCACCATTTTCACTAGCCACACATTTGTTGTTGAGAAATTATATTTTATATGCATAAATTTGACTTTGACATGCTAAAATTTTTTGATTTAGATTTTGTGTTACATCCACAAGCCCCCTCATTTATTATTTTTGTTTGTGTTGTGCATTAGCTTGCTCAATGTGCATGAGCAAATGGTTTGTGTCGCATTGCAATTAGTTTTAATTTTACATGCCTTTTCAGAGCTCAAAATTAAGGATTCACCAAATGTATCTCTGACCACACCAAAAATAAATTAATTATTATTTCTTAGCCACAAAATGTGTCAAAACAAGCAAAATATATATGTTTAATGCAACTAAACTTAAAAAAAAGAAAAGAAAAATGACATATAAAAAAAAGAACTATTGTCATATATCTAAAATATGCACATCTGTCCTGGCTAATGGTCCCAGATCACCAGTTAACTACACATAAATGTGGAGTTAATCTCATATTAAAGCAATGTCATTGTAAAAAAATGATAATTTAACTATATTAACAAAAATAACTGTAAGCAAAAGAAAGCAGGTTTTTTTTTTTTTTTTTAATCGGTTAATGTTGGTCCTGTTAATAATCTGCTCAAAGAATAATTAAAACGAAAGCAGTGACCGTGAAATGTGGCCCCTGAGATTCACAGCTCGTCAATAATAAACAGTACACGGACACTACATTTCTAGCTCTTCGGTAATGTAAGTGTCCATTTATAATACACAAGATGCTGCTTTCTGATGCACCATAAAGTGCAACCGTACAGTACATTTCAGTGGCCAGAAAGGATTTACAAAACTACTTTAGAATTAATCTCCGATAGGGACTCAGAGATGTGGATTTGGATGGTTATTAAATCACCAAACAACCTCTGTGTCAAAAAACTGTAGGTAATATGGGTTGTAAAAGAAAAACACCAACATACTGTAATGAATGTTTAAAATATCTCGCATCCCCTTGAGAAACAATTGTCTAAATGGGGCTTATGTCATATTTTACAATGCTCTTTAGTAGCGTCTCAATGAATTAGGATTTTATGTAATGAACTAATTGAGTCTTCAAACCATGATTTATTCTATACACAAGTAAAATATCTGCAAAAGTAATCTTAAGAGTTATGAATCTAGTTTTATGCCTAAACCCTACACTCCAAAAAATGTTGGGAGTAATTTAACCAGAACTGGCAAAACCTGCTTTGAAACAACCTAGCATATAGTCCTAGGTATATATTTGCAGACAACAAGCATGCAGTTCTGTTGTATATTTAATGTTAATGGCATGCATTGTACTGTGTATGTAATGACAGTGAATGAAGTGCAAAAGACAACCAAAGTAATACCAACATTTGTGACTTTATTTAAAATACCCAAATTAAACAAAAACAACGAATGACTCAAAAAAAAGACAAAGAAAGTAAGTCAAAAATATATTATTTACAATATACACAACACAAAGAGGGCACCACGGTGGCGTAGTGAGTAGCACGTTCGCCTCACAGCAAGAAGGTCGCTGGTTCGAGCCTCAGCGGGGTCAGTTGGCATTTCTGTGTGGAGTTTGCATGTTCTCCCCGTGGTTGCGAGGGTTTCCTCCGGGTGCTCCGATTTCCCCCACAAGTCCAAAGACGTGGTACAGGTGAATTGGGTAGGCTAAATTGTCCGTAGTGTATGAGTGTGAATGAGAATTCAGAGATGGGTTGTGGCTGGAAGGGCATCCGCTGCGTAAAACAAATGCTGGATAAGTTGGTGGATCATTCTGCTGTGGCGACCCAGGATTAATAAAGGGACTTAGCTGACAAGAAAATGAATGAACACCACAAAGACGGGGAAAAACAAGAGAGCTGGCAGAAGCGATGTGGGCGGCGCAAAAGAAATGAAAAGAACAAAACCCAAACAATATCTAACTCTCCAGAAGCATCTAACTAACTAAATATATGAAACAAAATAACAAATGCAGAGTCTTCCAAGTCCTAACTATCTACTAGGGATGGGTGGATCGATCTGGAGTATCGATATTTTCGATACTGGGAATGTATCAAAAGGATCGATCCTTAAGTAAAAGTATCGATCTTTTCGGGGCGGGGGACGTTGGGGGGAGGGGGGTGTCTCACTGAGTGATCAGAGATTTTGAAATATCTAAATCTAATTATAGTGCTGCATATTATATAAATATTCACTTAAATAGGAACACGAGTGGGAACTATAATATTCTTCTGCTGTATCTCCGCTGATAGGTCAGTGTTATCTCACGGCACAGTGATACAGACACCACACACACCCAGCGCGGGTTGTAAAACTCAAGAGCGGAGCTGTCAACATCATGACTTAAAAAAAAAAGAATCCTTCACAAAAACCTGGAAACTGATTAAAATCAGAAAGCACAAATGAATGTTGCAACTTAACTTTAAGATTTAATCCAAAGTTCTGCTGCTTTGAACTTTTAAATAAGGTGAAGAAGTTCAGTTGTGCAAGTTATTATTTTTCATTATATAAGGTGCTGTTTAGCCAATTATAGTTCTGTAATTTTAATAAATGTAAAAACGAATCGTGTTTTTTTAACAATAACAATAACAATAATAATAATAATAATAATAATAATAATAATAATAAATCACTATAAAATTCATTCATTTTCTTTTTCGGCTTGGTCCCTTTATTAATCCAGAGTCGCCACAGCGGAATGAACCGCCAACTTATCCAGCATTTGTTTTACGCAGCGGATGCCCTTCCAGCCACAACCCATCTCTGGGAAACACATCCACACATTCTCATTCACACACATACACTATGCACAATTTAGCTTACCCAATTCACCTGTACCGCATGTCTTTGGACTGTGGGGGAAACCGGAGCACCCAGAGGAAACCCACGCAACCACGGGGAGAACATGCAAACTCCACACAGAAATGCCAACTGGCCCAGCCAGGGATTGAACCAGCGACCTTCTTGCTGTGAGGCGAATGTGCTAACCACTAGGCCACCGTGGCGCCCAGAAGTTCAGTTGTGCAGGTTATTATTTTTCATTATATATGGTGCTGTTAAGCCAATTATAGTTCTGTAATTTTAATAAATGTAAAAACGAATCGTGTTTTTTTTTAACAATAATAAAAATAATAATAATAATATAAAAAAAATAACTATAAAATATTTCATTTAATTTTTGAGAAGTATCGATTTAAGTATCGATATCGATGATACATGTCTTGAAATACTTTGTATCGGATCGGAAACAAAAATGTTAGTATCGCCTATCTCTACTATCTACTCTGTCTATCCAAAAAGTACAAAGGGTGGCGCTCGCCCCTAACCTAATGTACTATACACAAGAGTAGTCCTACAACACGTAGGCAAGATGTATGTCACGTGACCTTCATACCTGTTCACTTCGGTCCAAGCCTCGTAAACAAAAAGAAAGAGAGATGGAATGCTATGAATGATGGACGGATAAACGCACACAGAAACGGGCAACAACAAAAACACACAGTTTTCATTCTACAACACAACGCAATCAACACAAACACAAGAGGAAAACAAGAAGAGCTGAACTGGGGTCTGGCGCGCGCTTTTATGCGGGTGGTCTTTGCTTATTGGACAGGATGTCAGAGTGACGTAACCGGGGAGCAAATGACTGATGTAGGAAGCGACCAATAGAAGGAACCGGAGAATCTAAAAGTAGATACGGGATAACAGAGCAAGAGAGAGAAGGAGAGAAAAACACAAACAAAGCACAAAGAACACACATCTACACCCATTAAATGCCTCTATAGTTACCTTTTGTGAGATGTCTTTAATTTATTTATTTATTTTACAGTTCTAAAAACAAATGGTCACTATTAAGTAACTGAAATTTAATTCCAAATGTGTCTCATTTATTCTTGTGCTACATTAATAACAGAAATAAATAAACATAAAACATTGATTTGCACATGTTGCCAGGCAACAGCCTGAAAAACAACACGATTTAAGCTTATTATTTGTGAAGGGAAATGTTAATAAACACTTATATCTCAATATAGATATCCGAGTGTTGTTTAGAATGATTAAAAGGTTAGAAATGGCTTTACAGAATGGACTGAAGGTGGATTTTAATGAGTTTCAGGGTCAAGGCTAGAACACTGAGAGAAAGCAAAGGTTGTAACCTCGCCTAATAAATTTGGCTCTCACATCAGAGATAATGATTAAGTGTCAGGTCAGGAGAAAGGACACGCATCTGTATCTGAGCCTACGTGATGTTCGTGTCCAGACGCATTGGCAACAAAACAAAAAAGTCATATTTATATCAGACAAAGTGCTTCAGCGTAAGTGGCTTCGGTAGATGAAGGTTGAGGGCCAGTGTGGACACATATATTGCGCCTCTAGAGCCAGTTTATGACCTCTTAGCACTGATTGGCTTATTGCATATGGCAGGTAATTTATGTAACTCTTGAGAAAACGGGCAGGAATGTTTTCTAATGCCCCCGCAAGCAATATTTTACTGTAGACATGAGCCATTAGGGACCCTGGACATTATTAGGCCGGTAATGGCAGACAGTTGGGATGTTATTGTCACATGAGTGCACAGCACAGCAGTCGTTGAGAAATTTTTTTTGCCCGGATTGCCTGGACACATTTTATAAGTGCTTTCCAAGCCCTAGTAAACTCCACGGAGCAGCCACACATATATCTTTGCTATACAGGCTTTTTGACATTTGGACCATAAACAAGTTGCCTACGCGTCTTTTTAAACCACAGAGAAACTACTACTGTCTAAGCACCAAGGCACTATTTATTTTGTTTTGTTTTTTGTTTTTTTTATATATGTTTGTTTGTTTGTTTATTGATTTATTTATTATTTGATTATTATATTTATTTATTTATTATTTTTATTATTTTATTATTATATTTCTTATATTTCTTATATTTATTTATTTATTTATCTATTATTTTATTAATATATGTATTCATTTATTTATTATTTTTATTATTTTATTATTATATTTATTTATTATTATTTTTATTATTTTATTATTTTTTTAAATAATTTTTTATTTTACAATATTTATTTATGAATTATTTCATAATTATATTCATTATGTTTATTTATGTATTATTTTTCATTATTTATTTATTTTATTTTATTTTATTTTCAGTTTTTCTACACTGTAAAGAAATTATGGATTAAAGTTACCGCTACATATTTTTCCATTTATCTACACTGTAAAAACATTATATCATCAATTAGTCATGACATCATTTGTTTTTTTTTTTTTTTTTTTTTTTTTTTTTTTTTTTTTTTTTTTTTTTTGTTTTTTGTTTTTTTTTTGTTTTTGTTTTTTTTTAGTTAATCATGTTCTAACCAAATTTTTATAAGTAAGAATTAAACATAATAAGTTACCACTAGTTAACATTAATTAATCTAATTACTAACAAACAATGAACAATACATATAAAAAAATTATTAGTCAAAATAAGTCAATAAAATGAATTAGTCAAATCAGTAAAACAAGTCAATTCAGTAATATTGAATACATTATTGTGACAGTATGCATTTGTTCTATTCAAAGTATTGTACTTGCCTTATAATGACAAATGGATGAAAGATGATGTTCGGTAACCACAAAAATAAGTGGTTAAGAGCCTGTTATTTTTAGCCCTTCATTTTTCATTTTATAATGCATTAAAATGCCATTAACGTTACCATCCCCTTTGTTACAGAATCTATTGTAATTAAGTTCCAGTAGTATGACAAAGGACCTTTCTGGCGTAACTGCTGATGATTCACATCTCCTAGTCTAAATATCTTCATATCTAAATATCCCCCCTTCTGTTATTTGCCATCTCAATGCTGAATTGGCAACCGCTTGGGCTATTGTGCAGCATGTGGTGTGTGGTTTTCTCCTGTTCAAGAATGGATATGTGTCTACAGATCTGTATCTCACTCTCACTAGCCCAAATTTCTCCCATTCAATTGTCATGCAGGTCATTCTTTCCATTCATGGCTGTCAGAAGACCTGACGTTCTCGGTTCCCAGAGGAGCTATTGACCCACCTTGATGGGTGTCTTCGGATGAATCCTTTGCTGTTTATTCAAATCGTTCTGCTCTTTGGAAGGCCTAGCGATTGATCAATATGCAGATCCCCACATGTGTGCGCTGGCTTTAACTAAATGAAACCTACAACCAGCTGTGACATCTTGTCAGGGGTTGACATTAAGCTTGTGGTTGAATTTTTCCTGTGGTTGTTGCGTAACCATAGTTTTGACAATACAAGTGTGTGCAGTATCGCAATACATGTCTTAAAGAGCCCCTATTATGGGTTTTTGAAAATGAGCTTGCATGCAGTGTGTAACACAGCTCTAAGTGAAGTGAAATATCCAGCTGAGGCTTAAATCTGAAAGTGCACAGTGTTTAAAACTATTGATTCATCCATGAAAGAGTCAGCTCATAGTGCTTCAAATGAATCGTTGTTATAACGAGTCTATAGCCGTTTCAGCTTGACGTCAACGTGAAACATAAGCCCCGCCCACTAGTTGCGCACGCAAACCCGGGAAAGTTGAAACCCCCAGCCCCGCCCACAGACAGGAAGAAAAGGTGGAAGACGACAAACACTGTATCGAATTCCAGTTAAATCATGTCGCGTGGACAATGTGCTCTGAAGTGTGAGGGGAAAGTTGTGCTCTTTCCCCTACTTAAAGAAGAAGCTGTGAAGAGTCTGTGGTTGAGGTTTATCTCTGCAGAAATGCCTCAGCATTATAGCCCCAGCCTTGTGCTGTGTTCCCTCTGAGGAGTGCTTCTGAAATCTACACACTTACACCGGGGGATTGGTCAGCCGTTTGTTAAAGGAAGGATCAGAAAAGACTATTGGTGTATGCAGGGGCGGACTAGCCATGGGGAGCACCGGGACATTTCCCGGTGGCCTGACGGCCGATGTGGCCTGCCACCGTGAATCTGGCCTGCACCCTCTATCCAACCTCTCATTCTTCCTCCTTTCAATGTAAGTGCGATTAAAACTGTTGCCTCGTTGTTTTCTCTAGCTTGTGTTTTGAAAACGCAACGTGTGTTGCTTTGTTTACGGATTAAAATGCGTTTGTTAGCTCGTGTTCCTCTGCTGTTTGTCGTTGCTGTCAAAGCGCTGTCCCTTCACACGCACGGCGGTCATGTTTCATATTGGTTCAGCTTTTGCCGCTGTGTGCATTAATACTGAATGTGTGTCACTGTTTTTACTTATGGTTAAGAATAGAGCAATATACTGGGAGATAGGGGAGGTTGAGTTTGGGGGTGAGGTGTCTGAATAACACTATTGAGAACCGGGTACTGTGATGTTACTAACTTCTGTGAAGCGTGTTTCGGGCGCTGCAATCGTATCCTACACCAATGCTGGCGATCCGAGGGTTTCACAGACTAGACCAAAATGCTGAGGACTGGGGGACTGGATTTCCGGGAGAAATAACAAACCGGGAGGGTGCCGTTAGATGGGTCTGAAATACAGGATACTCCCGGGAAAAAAGGGAGTGTTGGCAGGTATGCTCACGCATTCACTATGATGTGATGGACATTCTCTCACGCTGAGCGCTGTCAACCAATCGCAACAGACTGGGTCATCAATTCATCGGTCCAATCAGCACAGATTAGCATCGTGCTAAGGAGTAGTTTGGGAACAAATGAATCGCTGAACGATTCATATAGGAGTCGATGGGATGATGAGGTAAAAATAAATGCATGTTATAAGACAATGAATGTGTTTTTTGACCTTGCATGCATATCAGCCTGTTGATGAAGACCCCCCAAACCAAAATATGACCCTTTTTAATGTATAATAGGGGCTCTTTAAAGGACTCCAATTTTGCCCTGTTTATAAGATGTAAAAGCATTTTGTGTCTCCAGGATGTGCCTGTGAACTTTCAGGTCAAACAACCAGATTATTTATTGTACCCTTGTTGAAAATGTCAATTTTTAGGTCAGAGGGAATTGTAGCTGTTTTGGCGCCTGTGCCTTTAAATGAAAATGACCTGGTTCCCTCTGCCCATACATTTCATTTCAGACAAGTATAACCAGGGTCGGATGTCAGGATAAACACAGCAAAATGGCAGACAGCGAGTCTGACAGCAAGATGATTAAGCCACACTCAAATGCACTCGCATACACACACTCACAAACACCAAAAAACCCACACATGCACGTATAAAACGTTGGGCTGTTAGGTAAATGGGTAAATATGCTGCCATATAGAGCTCTATTGTAACTAAGTTACTGTACAATCCTGATTTAACGCCTGATTTAATGTGTGATTGAAACATCCTTGTTTGTAGTTGTGTGCACCATGCAGCTGTGGTGAATTCAATGGTTATAAATTACACAACTCAAACAGTATAGATGAAAAGGTTGTGAAATATACAAAGTGTAGCCCTTACTGCTTCTTGAAGTGCAACTGGATCAGAGAAATTACAAGTATAAGAAACAAGAGACTTGTGGGGAAACCAGAGCACACGGAGGAAACCCACGCGAACGCGGGGAGAACATGCAAACTCCACGCAGAAATGCCAACTGACCCAGCGACCTTCTTGCTGTGAGGTGATTGTGCTACCCACTGCGTCCAAAGACATGTGGTATAAGTGAATTGGGTAAGCTAAATTGGCCCTAGCGTATGTGTGTGAATGATTGTGTATGGATGTTTTCCAGGGATGGGTTGCTGCTGGAAGGGCATCCGTTGCGCAAAACATATGCTGGGTAAGTTGGTGGTTCATTCCGCTGTGGCGACTCCTGATTAACAAAGAGACTACGCCGAAAAGAACATGAATGAATGAAACGTATCACACTGATTCCACTACGCTTGCCTATAAGACTAACATTCTCAGCGGCGTAACGCAAGGTAGCGCTGCACTTTAAAATTCTGTTTAAAGATGAACTGTTGCGTCAGGTCAAGCCCTGTATTTCCACCAAGCCCACGGTCAACGTTGACGGCACACGGACAGATCAAATGGTTAGATGGTGGCAGCAGAGGGACACAGACTCTGCAGACAGAGGCCCGTCCATCTCAAACCAATATCACGAAGCAAATGTCACTGAAGCATTTGAAATCGTCCCAGTTGCTGAGTTATGTATGCATTGCTTTGGGCCACTGCGAGATGAAAGATATCACTTGCTTAGATTCGAAGCATAAAAAAAGCTCAATAAAGCAGTCTGGCTTATTATTATGCGATGAGGCTGGCATGATTGTCTTATTGCAGAACTGCTCTGCGGAATGCGAAGTTTTTGTTCTTATTTTTATTGCGCAAGAACGGTAGCAGCGGGGATGGTTTATTAATGTTCCGATGCACAAGCAAAGCCATTTTCTCTCCATCTTTCAGGAGTGATTCAGGTAGGGATGGTAAACGGCAGCAGTTTCAAGGCATTTCGTACTGTGCAGTCAAGTAGTTATGATGTGGCAATCACTCACGATGTAGCTATCACTATAATCTGCCTGACTTGTTTCTACGTTGTGCTGAATATTTGTATTTATTTTGTATTTTTTTAGCAACATTTTTTTAGCCGTTGTTTGTTTTTAGACAAAATCAATAATCTGTTTTTAAGATATGTGTAACGAGGTGTCGGACAGAGAAAGATCCACCTGCAGTGTATTTATTAAAGACATTTTAAAAACAATCAAACACCAAGTACTGGTGAACAAACTCACATGTGGGATAGGCAAACGTAGTCGAAAGGCAGGCAGCAAACACTCGTAGATAAGTTGGACAGGCATAGATCAGAGGCAGGCGCATAGAGTCGATGTGAAGAGGATAGGAAAGGGTCTGGGCAGGCGGGGAGAAGGCAAAGTTGATAACAGTCCGGGTCAGTAACAGGAGATCAAACAGGAATCAGGATAACCTCGGTAATGTTGACTGTGCAAACAAGACTTCGCAAAGAAGTCTTCTTCTTCTTCTTCTTCTTCTTCTTCCTCTTCTTGTTTTATGGCAACTAACTCATTAAAAGCATTATCGCCACCTACTGTACCAGATGTAACTCTGTTGATGAGTCTGACTATTCAGAAAAGGACAGGACAAAAAGAAACAAGAGAGGGAGGGAAAGGGACAAAAAAAAATTCCTTTGGATGTTTCACATTCTCCAATCTTTGCATTCATGTCAGCGCTGCGTGTTTAGCGCCTCTAACATATGGGGTCCTTATGACCATTTCGCAAAGAAGTGAGCGTGTGTGCTGCTTATATGTGTGTGTGTGTGTGTGTGTGTGTGTGTGAGTGAGATGAGAGTCAGGTGTAGCGCAATCAGTGTCAGCTACGGGGCTTATGGGTGATGTAGTGTCTAAAAGTCCGGTGAGAGATACCTCTGCTGGCCAGTGAGGGGAATGACTGGGACCGAGCTGGTGACAATAGGCCTTTACAAAATTAAAGTTTAATTTATTTATATTATAACTAATCATTATATATTTTGTTTGTTTTATAATGGTTTATTTATTTAATGTTTTTATTATTTACGATATTTGTTATTCTTCGAATGATATCAATATAGCTAAGGGCAGGGATTCTCAATCGGTGGGCCACTGCCAGGGCTTACTTTGTGCTGGACCACTCCGGATCCGGCATCTACTGAAATCTGATCCGGCACCTAATTTTACCGATCGCCCTCCTCAACCGCCCTCTTCACTCCTTCGATGTTTACTTTCACTTTCTTCAGCGAATTAAGCACTGGCCACAGCCCATTAATTGGCCTCAGCGATCCTGCAGGTGGGTCGCGTGTTTAAAATTAACTCTCAATATTATATTATAATTTTTTGTTTTGTATTTCATTATTAATATGCTATATTAAAATGATCTAAGTAATGCACTTTCTCCAGTTCTGTGATTGTCACATGGACATGCATATATAAAGTATACCCGATTTTCCTTTTCTTCACAGTAAAGGAAATGATTTTCAGGAAATGATTTTCAGGCCTTTCCATTTCTCTGTAAATCATTTGTTGCTCTAACTGCCAAACTCCATCACAGTAAATGCCAAACCAAGTACTCTGTCACGTCTATAATTGTAATCATACACTCGGAACTATAATTATGTTGCAATGCATGAAAGCTGGTGTTTATCCCCAAAATACATCATATTACGATTGCCTATCGTGTGTGTTCTGACAAACATCCGATCCTAGATTTCTCACCTCCCTCGACTCTTGGGGAATGACTGAACGTTTGCATCATTGCATATGGTTGATGTGCATAATCGACATGTACAGTTGAAGTCAGAATTATTAGTCCCACTTTTTTTCTTTTTTAAATATTTCCCAAATGATGTTTAACAGAGCAAGAAAAATTTCACAGTATGTCTGATAATATTTTTTCTTCTGGAGAAAGTCTTATTTGTTAAAAATTATTAGCCCCTTTCAGCTATTTTTTTCGATAATCTACAGAACAAACCATCATTATACAATAACTTGCCTAATTACGCTAGCCTGCCTAGTTAACTTGATTAACCCAGTTAAGCCTTTAAAGTCACTTTAAACTGTATAGAATTGTCTTGAAAAACATCTAGTATAATATTATTTAGTGTCATTATGGCAAAGATGAAATAAATCAGTGATTGGAAATGAGTTATAAAAAACTATTATGTTTAGAAATGTGTTGAAAAAAATATTTTCAGAAATGGGGGGGGGGGGGGATAAACAGGGGCTAATAATTCAGGGGGGCTAATAATTCTGATTTCAACTGTATGTGTTCCAACTTCTAGTAGCACTTTAAGGCAGGCAGAGAATGTGAAGGAAACATTGAGTATTAGTTTAGTGTATGGCATGCGACAGCAGACCTTATCTTTTCTCTATATTCAAAAGACTAAAGAATTTTAGGGTGCTTTCACACCTGTGGATCGATTCTCTTGTTCCGAAACAGGGATTAAAATTGTTACGTTGTTGCACTTTGTTCTTGGTGCGGTTCGCTTTCACACAGCAAAGTTTCTAATCGGACCAAAAGAGCTAAAACAAGTCACGTGTGAGTAAACTCTTCTCACATTGGTCAGAGTTTCATGGTATATTTTGCAGAGTCCCGCTCAGCTGTCATGCGTCCTTATTTTAATTTGTGACGATGAGCAATAAGACATTATAAGCGAAAAGCTGCGCTTTCATTTTAAATAAGACATCGTCACCAAATACAAATCAGAGGTAAGACTTTCTCATACATAGCATTATAGGCTTTACATTAAAGAGAGAAATAACAGATAAATCAAGACTGCAGTCAATTTTATAAATGGATAAACAGCTCTCGTTAATAGTTCAGCATGCTTTACTTTCGTATTTGACATGAATCGCTCATTTACCTGTAGGAATGACATCCTGCCCTACTCATAATTCTCTCTTCATACAGCCTTATATATGCCTATTACATATCCATCATACACTGGGATATAGCCTGGTTTGGATCGTATTGATTTCTCACTACAATCGATCCACTTCAGCAGTGGTTTTAATCGAGCCAAGACCACCACATTCAGGCGTTCTCGGACTGATTGTTTTGGTGCGGATCTAAGCGCGATTGCTGGATTCACATATGCAAACAAACGATTTGAAACAGGTTCTGAAACAAAAGTCTAGGTGTGAAAGCACCCTTAATGATCTTCTGGAGAATTTCAAGATTTGGTATTTTATCTTCATTTCTTCTGGAAACAGAAGTAAAATATATGTATATGTATATTTGTGCTGTATATATAATTGCAGCCTGATCTCACGAGAAAACGTAAGCATTTTACGCTTTGCCAGTTTAGTGGCTAATTCGTCTGAATTTGTACGAGTTCAGTCGTATGAAAATGTATGATTTAAAAAAGGAGGCGTGGCATCAAACCCCACCCCTAAACCCAACCGTCATTGGTTGATGAGCAAATCGTACAAAATAGTACAAATTAGATCGTACGGATTCATAGGAATTAGCCACTAAATCAAAAGTTATGAATTGCTGTGAGATAGCATTGATAATTGTGCAAAAATCCCCTCTACAAGTTACCTGTATATAGGTTTATATTTAACTGAACTCTGACTCGCATTATGTGATTTTTAATAATCCCAAACAACTGCAGCTTGTCAGACAGCACTAACAAGATTCCCTTGTCACACTGCAGGATCACAGTTGTCATAATGTCAGACTGAATGAGAATCAAAACGCCTCAAACACAGACATCCAAGAAAACTCATTTGGAGTTTGAGATCATCTATTCGTGATGCCTTCAGTAAACTGCGTTCTGAAATAATACCTCACAGCAAACATAAATAATGTTTAGCGGTAATTTTGATCACAACATGCCTTGATAATAAGCCCCCATCCATAAAAAGTTGTTTTGACATGTTGGTTTGAAGTTAACTGTAAAGTTGCGTCATCATGTTTAGCACTTCTATTGGTTCTTGGATTGATACTCATCACAGCTGTCATCATACTGCATGCAAGTATTAAAAATCTTACACTTAATAGAGGGCTGAAAATGAAAAAGCATGTACACTTAAAAGAGTCCTGCAGTTCACAGTTCTCCATCGATTGATTTATTGAGAGATTGATTGAGTGATTGATTGATTTGACTTCATTATCTTCCATAACTTCATTTGATACCATAGTGCAGTGGTTCTCAAACCACCTCAGGACCACCTCAGAAAAAAATTGTCTCTCCAAGTATCACCATAATGACCAGTACTGAAATACAGTTGCGTTAATTAAGCAGCTACAACTCTGCACAAAAACGTGGCAGATTAATTATTATTATTCTGAGTATTTATTATTGTCAGCCACTTTAAATAATCTAAATAGTTTGAACATTAACACTGTACTGTGCTTACAGGTAAAAAATAAATAAATAAACAATCAACGTTTAAATTAAAATGTGCTTTTAAAGTTAATTAAAATGGCAATGTGCCATTTTAAAAGTAAAAAGAAAACTAAAATTTATGATCATAAAATAGTCTATTCATCAAGTTCCTTGGACCTCATAAACATAGGCTATATGTCAACATATTCATATATAAACTCAATGAAATGTATGCTGCATGTATATAGTATTTATTTGTATATCTTTAAAATCTAAACGTTAACTTGTATTTTAAATATATGAGTTGGATTTTACATATTTAAATTAGAAATTAGATCTGCTTACTACGCGTTAGAGCAGGCTTTGTGTGTCAGAAAGGCAAGTGATTAAACTATACCTGTCAACATTGGGACGTAAAAATGCGAGATACGCCTCCAACAACCGTTACGAATATGGGGAGGAAATTAGCCTCAATTAAAATCAGCCTATTAAAGTCAATTTACTGATCACATCAGTGTTATCGTAAGCGTCAAAGGGTTAAAAGTGTGTTATTATTTTTTTACTTTAATTATTCAGCAATTCCTCCGTGTACCACTAAAAGGAAGCCTGCGTACCACTAGTTGTACACGTACCACAGTTTGAGTATTTGGACATCCCACTTATTAGACATACTGATTTGTACTACAGTAAGGATATTTGAGGATATTTGTTATAGCTGTTTCTTTCAACCCATGCTCATTCTGAAAACGTACCTCTATATACATTTCTGAAGAAGTTTTTCTGCAGTTTTTGTTTTCACGAATTCACAAGAGTATGCTTTTCAGAATTCAAATTTCCCTGGCGATTGCCATTCGCAACTGCTGTACTCGTGTAAACCCACCAGAGGCTGCTGTCGACTGACTGACTGACCAATCGACTGACTCACCCTCCTTCTTTCCTAAACCCAACCAACTTTATTGATTGACCCGTCCACCCACTTCCCTAAACCCAACCCAACTATTTACAAAAGCAATCCAGCCCTTGTCTGATTTTTACCATGCTTTACCACATTCTCACCCTGTTATTTGCATGTTTATTGTATTTTGTGCATTCTGTTTTTGTCTTTTCTGCTTTCTGGAACCGTTCTTCACCAGACTCTAACCCCATTGTCATGGTCAACTCCTCTCTGCGTCTCAAGTCCGCTGACGTACATGGCGAGCTAACAGGACAAACTGGTTACAGTGGGAAAGCCGTCCATATTGAGGTAAGCGATCAGCTGGTAAGTGCAAAAAGGAATGGCGTCATAATGCCCCGTAGTGTTCATTTAAAAAATTAAATGTAGCCATACGTACCTCTGGCTACATAGTTCGTGGTCTTCAGAAAAGTATATAGGACTACGTTTTTATAATGAGCCTATGTTGAGATCTTTAGAGGTCATCAAGTTCTTCAAGAGCAATAATTACGTTTGATGACCACAGAAATATCTCTCTCTTTCTTTTGTGATAGGGATGCTACACTGTAAAAAGCATAAAATTAAGCAAATTACTCTGACTTGTTACAATTAAGTGAATTAAGTTTGACAAACTTAATTTATGACAGTTTTCAGTAATTAATTAAGTTAGGGTTTTTTTAGGTGTCACAAGTTTTAGTCATTTATTTTAAGAGAACAAGAATGGAACAGTACAAACAGGCCAGGACAAATAATCTCCCTCCCATATTAATAATAATAATATTATTATTATTATTATTATTATTAATTATTATTATTATTATTATTATATGTTTTGTGGCAATAGGTGACTAAAACTTGTTAGACCTTAAAGTACTAAATTGGTTACTAAAAACGGTCATAAATTAAGTTTGTCAAACTTAATTAATTTAATTGTAATGAGTCAAAGTAATTTGTTGAAGTTTTCCCTTTTTACAGTGTACTAACCAGAAACGATTGCTTTCCTTTTTACCTCTGCTGTTCAAAAAGTGTTTGTTTGTTCCTAAGCACCACAAAGGCCTTCTTAAAGTATTCGTATAAAGCATTTCACATTGAAAGCTTTTTCACGAACTGGCCCGAGGACCCATGCTTGTCGACACAGAGGGCTGGAAGTTCTTTGGGGCCTCGCTCATTCTTTCTGACAGAATGGCCTGGCAAATTGAGAAGTGTCTCCCCTCAGCCCAGGGCGCACACATAAAGAGGGTGATTGGGGGAAAATGGTTGCCACCACGTCTTTTTCTAGCAAAAGCAATAAAGTCAATACAATCAATCTCTAATGGCCGCTTCCCCTGCGATGGTCTCTGTTTAATCAGAGTAAAAGCGCGAGGTAGCCTCCCTGCTCCGCTGCCACCATTAATTCAGTTTCTCCCATCCGTTTGTTTGTTTTTTTATTGCTTCTCCAGCAGGCGGCTGACATTCATCAGCAGTCTGATTGAGCTCTGCTCAATACTAAAGCAGTAAAGCCGGGGGAGATGGATGAATCGCAGCCCGCTTCATCACCACTCAAGGCAAGCCAAGCGCATCTCCAACGAGGACCCTTTGTCGTCTACGTCTTGACCCATATTTAATGTGAGCTATAGCGGAGCTCCAATGGGCCGAACATGTGAAGACCTCTTGATCTACCCCTCCTAATCCTGTCCTGAGGTGCTTACTCATGAATGATAGTGCAGACCCCTTAACTTGAAGCCTGTGATAGACCCTCGGGTACCTGGCTTTGGCTCAGTGGGCAGTAGAGAGCCGTCAAACGGCCACAAGTGAGTGCAAATGGGCAGATCAAAGAAGCTGTCAGACTGCCAACCCTTGAAGAGCTGTTTCCTTCACTCATTAGCTGCAGTCCTCATCTTCACAGCCTGCCAAAAACCGCCATGGAATCGGCTCCATCCATTGGGTCGATCAGCCAGACCAAAGCCATTTAATCCAATCTGGATGACCAGGCTTGGCTATTAAAGTAATAGTTTACTACAACATTTTAATCCTTTTTTAACCCTTTTCCTTCCATGGAACACACAATATGAATTTTAAAGAAGGTATTTTTTTCTATATATGATAAAAGGAAATGAATACAAAGGCTGTCAAATCTCAGAAATAATGTCTCATCCCTCATTGAAATCATAAAAATACCATACAAGTACTGCCTCAATGGGATATTTAACAAGGCTTCAAGAGTTAGACCATTATGTTGTTCAAAAGCAAAGTGAAATACTAGTCACTGGATATCTGAATCATTTCTGAGTTAGGAACTGAATTTAAGATCCAGTCTAATTCACGAACAAATTATTCAAACGTTTTGTAATTTGAATTGAAGTGATTGTTTGAAACTATTTGACTCTGAAGAATCAGGCATCATTCCTTTTTTTACTCCCACTAAGGCATTTTATGGTGCTGAATGTGCTTTTTGGGAAGCTCAGCTGTCATTATATTGAAAAAGAGTCGGTTGAACATTCTTCAGATATTTTTGTGTTGTTGGGAGCAGGATTATATGATTTTCTCTTTTTTTGTTATGGGTAAATAGCATCAGAAACAAAATATATCATATAAGAGATTGATTTGACCCAGTGGGGTTAAAAGAAATCTTCTGAAGTCAAATAATACATTTATATGAAGAACTGAGTGAATGTTTTTGGACTTATTTCTTTGACTAGATCACTGAATTGGTGAGTTGAAAGATGACCATTAAAGTCCAATTCATGAACAAAGAACTCAGTCCAATTTCGAGCAGTGGGTAGTGCGATTGCCTCACAGCAAGAAGGCCACTGGTTCAAGCCCCAGCTGGCATTTCTGTGTGGAGTTTGCATTTTCTCCTCATCCTCGTGTGGGTTTCCTCCACAGTCCAAAGACATGCACTATAGGTGAATTGGGTAAGCTCAATTGTCCGTAGTGTATGTGTGTGAATGAGTGTGTATGGGTGTTTCCCAGTGATAAGTTGCAGCTGGAAGGGCATCCGTTGTGTAAAACATATGTTGGATAAGTTGGCGGTTCATTCCACTGTGGTGAACCCTGATTAATAAAGGGACCAAGTCAAAAAGAAAATGAATGAATGATCTGTTCATATATCTGACATCACTACTTGTCTACACTCTTTCTCTGCACCAATTTCGCGTAGATAGTAAAAGTTTTGGTATCCACAATGGAAATAACCTATATGAGGATATATGCGCATATATGAAACCTATATGCAGTATATATGCACATATATGATAATATATTCACTTCATATATGCATATATATGCCACATATAGGCAAAATTGAGGTGCATACTGTATACGTGCATATGCATGCCATATAAATCTCCTGTATTGCTTCTTTGTATCCACATATAAGCCCTATATGTACATACAAGTATATGTTTTAATATAGGTTTT
>CAIGQQ010002476.1:623268-638676 GCA_903798035.1 Danio albolineatus | reverse complement strand
GGGGGGGGGGGGGGGGGGGGGGGGGGGGGGGGGGGGGGGGAGCGTGGGTATTGCTCAGCGTTAGGAGGAAAGTGAGAAGAGGAAGTGGCCTGGGCATGCTGGTTCCTTTGGCTACCAACGGGTGAGTAGCAGCTGGTGGGGATTTGCTGGACAGTTTTGAGGTAGTAATGGCTGAGGCTGATGGCTGAGGCTGATGGTTGATGACTAAAGCGTGGGTAATGCTCAGCATTAGGATGGAATAGGGAAGAGGAAGTGGCATGTGCATGCTGGTTCCTTGGCTACCAATGGGTGAGTGGCAGCTGGTGAGGGTTTGCTGGACAGTTTTGAGGTAGTAATGGCTGAGGCTGATTTCTGAAGCTCAGTCTGATGACTAAAGCGTGGGTAATGCTCAGCGTTAGGAGGAAAGAGAGAAGAGGAAGTGGCATGAGCATGCTGGGTCCTTTGGCTACCAATGGGTGAGTGGCAGCTGGTGAGGGTTTGCAGGACAGTTTTGAGGTAGTAATGGCTGAGGCTGATGCTGATTCTGGTGACTAAAGGCTGTGGGTCTCGATTGTTCGGAGAGCTCTATGGGCTTCAGATATAGCTGCTCCGATTCTAGGTGAAGAGAAGGCGAAGGATGACCTTTAGGTGCTTTTGGAATCGATATCCTGTTGTGAGATGGTTAGCATCATCTGCGCCAAAGGCTTGAAGGGATTTTAAGTTATAGTCATCTCAGAGCACCGGAGGATAGGTGTTAGTAGAACTGACTTGGATATTCTTGAAGCGTGGGGATTCGAAATGAAAGGGGTGCTGGAGGGTGGGGAAAAAGTAGTTAGGTGGTTCGCAGCCATTTCCGACTTGAATAGGGAGAGGCAGGGGTAGGGTGGGAATCCACTTCTGGGACCAGCTGCCAGGGTTTCTGAATATACATAAAGAGTTGGCAAGGTGTCTTGATTTCAATCCTTAAATCGCTCTCCCTTTGTATTACGTCACATGCGATCCTCATAAGATGTATAGATCAGCCACAGATGTTGAGAATAGCTTAACAAGGTCCTGGAGTTGGTTGATTGTTGAAGGGGAGAGGATGATCCGAGGTTATTGAAGGCAGAGTCTGTAGGCAATGCGGCTGGGGGCATGGCTTCTCCCGGTTGTTGCAAATTTATAAGATTTGGGTTGGTCTGGCAGGAAGAAGTAGGTTGGGGGTATAGAGCATGGCGTGAACTGCTAGTTTAGAAGGTTCTCTTGATGGAGGGTGGGTGGTGGGAGTCCGTGTTGGAGTAGAGATAGTGGATGTTGGATGGAGGGGCTGTAGGCCCACTGGTATGTACGGGTACGGGGGAGACAGAATTTCCATAATTCTAAATCCTTGAGTTTAATAGTCGAACTTAACGGAACTGAAAGCGGTGCGAAGAGAGCCTAGGGAGTAGCCCAGGTCTTGTGAGTTTCCTATTATAACTACGAAGTCGAGCATCAACCAATCGCTGTAATAATGGCTATATGTTCGGTCAGTGGTTTCGGCCGACAGTAAAATCCCAGTGAAGGTAAATGTGACTTATCCATTTCGTAAATTCCTAATTATGGCACGGGTTATATAAACGGATGGCTATAATAATAACTATAACCTAAAGTTCTTGGTAGGCTTTGATGTTGGCTTGGGAAAGCCAGCGTGACGGCACTGGGACCTAAAGGCAATTGGTATGAAGTGCATCGGTTGCTAAGGTGTTGCTAGGTGATTGCTAGGGTGTGCTGGGGTTCGCTGGGTTGTTTAACTGGCCAGCCTCATTTCAGTGTTTGATCAAAACCCAATGTTTAGCAAACGTTTCTAGCATGTTATAGCATTAAGCTGATAATTATGTAGCTAACCACTGTTGCCCAGTATAGCATACGAGAAATTCCAATACTCTGCTGTTTGGTGCTGAAGAAGACCAGTTGATAAATGGTTACTCGGTTAGTCTGTTATTGCTATGGATCTGATTGACGGCTTAGTGTGATGATACACCGCAGCTTCTTGTGTGAATAATATAAATCCGGCCAGATGTCTCTATGGCGGTAAAAACTGGACTTTTAAAACTGGACTTTTGAAATTAGCTTGCCGTATTATCATAGAAAACATAATGCTTAAAATATTTATTTGACAACCGAAAGTGTGCCCAGTATTCAAAGATATAGTAACGAATCGCAACAAGGGCAGCTTTCTGTCGATTAACTTTAAATAGCGTGACAGAATTTTTTATTTTATTTTATTATTATTATTATTATTATTATTATTATTATTATTTTTTTAAAAAAAAAATTTGTTTATTTATTTATTTATTTATTTATTTTTTAATTAATTACTTTATTTATTTTTTTTATTTATTTGTTAATTTACTTATTTATTATTATTATTATTTATTTAATTGTTATTATTTATTAATTTATTTATTTTACTTTATTTTGTAATGCAATAGTAGTGCTTGTGTAGCAGTAGTCTACACAAGTAATGTGATAAATTACATAAACATAATGTCAGCAGATAATATTTTAATAGTGTTATTTTAGTTAAATGCATTATGCGAATGGGCTTGCCATACGGAATGGAGTAATGTATACATAGCCTGCCATATTAAGCTGATCGCTGGAAAGATCCTGCATTCTTACGATCAGACGTAATCGTTTGTACAGGTTAGATAGTTTGATGCGTATTGTAACGTAAAATTGTACGTCCGGCAGTGAACTGATGTATAATGTGGTTTTTAAAAGAGTTCACTGGAAGCGCTGTAAAGTTTCTAAAATTAAAATCTGGTGGGACAAGTAAAGCTTTGGCGTAAAGAGTAATTGTTTAAATCTGTATAATCGTTAATAACGGCTTACATTTTGTCCGTATGTGACTGCTTTCACTATGGCAAGTGCTGTTAGTTATGGGATTAATCTATATGCAGCGTAGAGATCACCGTTCGGTTGTTTATCTGCATTATCGGCGCTAGAAAGTGACTAAATAACGCGAGAACGGTGCGCGTGATTAATATGTGAATACACTGGATGTTTAACTGGTAACACCGGTATTGCGCGAAAATAACAGGCTGAATAGTAGTAAGTTATACGTGCCACGGGCAAAGCATTATCGATTGCTGTATCTGAATGCACGGTGAAAATAGTGCTGGGCGCTCGATCAGTCTGGGCCAGCGACTGCTGAATCCAGGGCATTGCCTGGAGGTTTGTGCGCTCCGAAGGCGGTTCGTCTCCGGTGTTGGGAGCGGCCGCGGCGTTACGTGAAGGCCGGCGGCCTATGTTAAAGCCGCGGATTTGCTGATGTGCTCTGCTGAGTGGTATGCGCTGGATGTCGGGTAGGGGAAGCGAGAGGAGCCGCGTAGTGAACGTTACAGCGATTGGAGATTCTTCAAGACGAAGATGACTAAGGTAGGATGCTTTGGTTATTTATACTAAACTGGGAATCGACTGATTGGTGGATTGTGCATTAGCTTGACTCTGGGCCAGCCGTGTTAATCATAAGCACGCGCTCCTCTCGAAATTAGTTTATAACTAAACTTCACTTAATAGATTTGCAGTTACTCAAAGATAAGGAGAACACCATGTATTCTGTTCAAAAACACCATATATACAGCACTGTACGTATGTACTCCACATTACATACACCTCTGTGACCTTACTTCACAACAAATTCACAACATATTGTCACATCTATCTTTTTTACTCTCAGAGATTGACCTTCTTGAGTGCCCTGATGTTTGATGGGGACTGTTGCTCAAATCTGTACATAATCCACCATGTTCTGTAGTGCGAAGGTCAGGCGAAATACTTGTCCTCTGTAGGGTTTTCACCTTGGGAATGATGCATAGTCACATTGATGTCTGAAAACAGGCCATAAACATAAAAAACTGAAAAAAATAAATGGCATTCTCTGAATATTACACAATTTCTGCATTCACACAAATACATTTGTCTACATATACAGTCTATAGTTTGACTAACTACGCCAAACTTCACTGTATGGCCTAGATGGTTTACACTACTTCTCTCATTTGCAACTTTATGCCTTCAGGATGCTGTTATATCCAGAATGATTGACTTGGTCTCAGAGTATCGATTCCCAGAAGTATTCATTTTGTTAATGTGGGCCTTGGACAAGGATTAATGCTTGTCTGGTGCTTTGGCTTCAGTAGGTGCTTTCTGTGTGGCGAAACAGTCTCGCTTCTCGTAGCTTTTGCCAGCTCTGAGACAATCGCTTGCTATTTTCTTGCTCTTTTATCAGCAAAAACTCACACATTAAGAAACGGACGCTCAAACTGAGGACTTGTTTATTTAATTGTCCATCGATTTTGAATCGTATTTTTTCACAGTTAAAACAACAAGTTAGTAATCCTTTATCACTGTAAACTGTTGTGCTTTTTGTGCAATAAATAAACCACATCTGATCAATCTCTTCCAGTGTCACCATTGTTGTCAGGTTTGTAATGCTACAGTATGTAAAAGTTTTTGACAAAATTGCGGCTTTATAAATGTCCTGATTTAAAACGTCTTTATTGTTTTAACACTTTAATAAGAACATCTTATTTTCCTGTTTAATATCCTCATGCCTAAATGTTACATTTTCACTGAATCCCATATTGTCTCCTCTCACATAGCAAATGTTTTCTGGTCCAGCTCAGGGCCACACAGTAAGTTTTCCCTCAGCCCAAGTACCGCAAAGAATAACGGTCCTGAAATGGCCCATAGATGGATTAAAGAGAAGGGCCACACATGGGCCATAACCGGCCTGAATCTCAGGCAATTTAACACCCTTAACTGGCCCTGAACTGGGCCAAAACAGGTTTATTCATTATTGGTACAAGCTAGAAGTTTATACTGTAACCAGCAACCTTAAAAACTAAGCCAAAACCCAGCCTAATGTTACCTAAATCAGTGGTTTTTCAACTGGTTTGGCCACGGGACCCACATTTTTACATGGTCATCAATTCGCAACTCAAATTTTTAGGAACTGTAATATAATTTTAGGAATTATAATTAATTTGTATTTATTTGTTAGCGTACACAAGTAGTGAAAGAAAAATCATGAGAAAATCAGCAAGACTTACAAATAAACAATATTCTTTTGCTGACATTTAACAAAATGTGTCAAATTATAGAAATTTTACAAAGTAAAAACGACAAACACTGTAAACAGTGGTTAGGGTAAGGAAAGGTTGTTACCATAAACAAAACTGAACTGTTAATAAAACATGAACACTGATCCTGTTGAACAGAACAAACCAGCAAATTGAACAGCTCCACCAGCTGACTCTCTATGTTGCTCGGCAACGTGACGCTTTCCACGTCGATTTCCAAGGGATCGGTTGTCGTGCGCGCATTTCAAAATAAAAGTCCGGTATACACAAAACAAGTTGAAAATGAAACTTATGTTGTTTTTTTTGACCACACACTCCGCGACCCACTGAAAATGTTCCTGCGACCCACTTTTGGGTCACAACCCACCAGTTGAGAAACACTGACCTAAACAATGTGAACAATCGCTACACTGATATGGGCCACACACCTCCCATTCACGACTGGCCCAAATGTAGGGTCAAATCTGATTGCTATGTGGGCTGGAGTATAAACTGAGGGCACAGCCAGCTTCAAATGGACAAATCTGCTGCAAGATGGCTGTGCAAACCTCCTGGGGCTTTTAATTGCTTTATTTAATGTATGTCACAGTCATATCACCCTGCAGCCCAAGCCTGGTTACTCACAGCAGCTAAGCAGTCTGAGCCTGGTCAGTACCTGGATGGGAGACCACGTGGGAAAACTAGGTTGCTGTTGAAAGTGGTGTTAGTGAGGCCAGCAGGGGGGCTCTCAACCTGTGGTCTGTGTGAGTCCTAATGCCCCAGAAAAAGTGAAGGGGACGCTATACTGTCAGTGGGCGCCATCTTTCGGATAAGACAATAAACCGAGGTCCTGACTAATGTGTGGTCATTAAAAATCCCATGGCACTTCTGGTGTGTGGTGAACTGTTGTCTTGTGGCTGCCGTCGCATCATCCAGGTGGATGCTGCACACTAGTGGTGGTGTGGAGAAACCCCATGATTATGAAGCGCTTCGGGTGTATGGCCATAGACAATAAATGCACTATATAAATACACATTACGTTACTAATGTACAGAGTCTGCCCTGTTTTTTAATATCTACACCTAGCCCCACCATAAACCCTTAAGGCTGATTTATACTTTCGCATCAAGCGCACCCGTATTCTTCGGCGCAACCTACGCGTGGTCGCTGTGGCCGTCGCCGATGCGCAACTCTCAGAAAATGTAACTACGTGTCAAAACGAGGCGTAGCGCAAGCTCTGTGATAGGTTGGCTTGTAGCGCTGATGAGTGTGGGCTGGGGTGAGAGCCACACAAGCCCGATTGTGTGAGTGTTCACAAGTGTCGAGTCCCATGAAGGAGCTCCAGATGGAAACTGCTGTTTTCTTTTGACCTTATGATTAAAGTTGTTGCACACCTGCCGGTTCCTGCCTCAAAATGAGCGAGTTTGAGCCACTTGTACATTAAGGTAGCGTTCGGAAAAAAACAAAAGACCAGCAAAGAAACTCGACACAGAGGAACATAAACACTTCACTGCCAGCAAGCGTTTCAGAAGTGTTATTGCAGAGCCGCATAAACTTTGCGCAGAAGTGAAAATGGGTCACGACAATGACTCAACGCATAAGTATAAACCAGGTTTTACAGTAACCTATTGTGTTTTATGAACATCTACACCTACCCCAACCCTAAACCTGTTTAAAATAAAAAAATTAAAAAAATAGGTATTGTACAGAATCACAGTAATGATGCTTTAGTGCTCACCCAGCTAACAAGGAACGTTCCCAGAACATTTTAAAGAACAACGTTCTTTAAAAGTTGTGAAAATGTTAGCACAGAACGTTATCAATGGAACGTTTTTAGAATGTTCTCATAACGTTGTCACGTTCTTGTAACGTTGTTAAAAAATGTTCTTAGAACAAAGTTTTTGGACGTCTTCAGGATGTTATTTGTACTTGATGAACGTTCTCATAATGTTGATGAAAAACGTTCTTATAACAAAGTTCTTGGAACGTCTTCAGGATGTTATTTGTACTTGAACGTTCTCATCGTAGGTTTTATGAACGTTGTAAGAACGTTATGCTAACCATAAAGAAACGTTCTAGCAACATTAAGCAAACTGGACAATTCAACGTTATTGGAACGTTACAAATAAACGTTCTTAGAACATTATATTTTGGTGGAAATTTAGGTTTTGAAAACATTGCAAGGACTTTATGCTAACCATAAAAAACGTTCTAGTAACATTAAGCAAACTGGACATTTCAACATTCTCGTAACGTTACAGATAACGTTATGAGAACGTTCTCACAACCTAAATTTGTTAGCTGGGCAGTAGCCACAGCTATAATTTTGCTAACCTAACCTATCCACAGAGGAAGTTACTTGGGAGGTCTGCAAGCTGTAGTAGAAAAGTTCTAGTTCTCTGTGCAGAGAAATTGATGGATTGAATTTTCAGAGGATCTGTATTGCTGTCTACTGTTATTTCATTCTTCAATAACAAACATAAAGTAAGCACTTATACTATGTACCGCTGTTTAATCTATCACACCACATCAAAAAAGTCAAAAGAACATTTAATGTTAAAACTTCAGAAGGATATTGAGCAATTCAAATGAGACCGTATTTACTCAATTATTGTTTATTCAGTTTCATTTGAGATGCAGATGGTTATAGTTCTTAGTATTTAGAAATTTTCTTTTTAATTTTAACGTTTGAGCAATGTTGTGTCATTTTTATTGGCTCTTTAAAGGGGAATGAAACACCAAAACACATTTGTCATACATGTGCCCCGCACTGCTATAAACACTATTAGGACACATATATTTAGCTAAAGAGTGAAAATTAGTTGTTTTTGCATTATTTCGAGCAAATTCGTTCTTCCAGTTTGAAGCGAATTTTTGAAGCTGCGTCACGCCGATGAGATCCATGTGTGTATTCCAGCGTGGAGAGTGGACGTCTGTACCTGCGAGTGAATCATGACGTCTCTGAGCGTGCGGCATTGATTCATGAGATAGACTTGGTTCAAACCAATCAGCGCACTCTATTGTGTATGCGGTGCAACTTCAATAATATGCATAATAGCGTTGAAGATTGTTTGCCTGCTACAGTGTTCAGACGGCAGAGAGACACCACGTCGTGTTTCCAAAACAAGTGGAAGAAGAAGAATTGTTTGCAGACACCGGTCGCCAGTTTTGTGTTTATAAACATGCTCTGACGAAAGCTTACATTTCCCCGCTATGAGAACGCAACTGGACTCACGATGGATTACAGTGCATGCGCTACGCGACACCCGACGGAACCGTCTGTGTGTGTGTGTGTGTTGCCTGTTTGAAAATCAGGGCGTGCCCAAATGGAAACTCCCATTTTTATGCAAAACTTTTCCTCTTTCCCTCCCCTGACACTCCCACCTAAACAGAGCTGGACACACCCACTTTCCTGAGCTTTTCCAGACTGTAAGTATGAAAACACCCTGCTGAGACCGGGGGGTTTGTTGCCCTTTAAATAACAAAAGTATTATTTTGTTAATTTTTTTCAATTATTTTGGTAAAATAAGAAATATGTTCTTGTCAGCTGTAGTTGAAGTTTGTAAGTTTATTTATTTTGTAAATATATTTTAGACTTTTAAAGACAATATTTATGATGTTTCTATAGTTGAAAAGATTATTATTCTTTATTAAAAGAAAGAACACATAAAAAAAAGAAAAGAAAAATGGGACTTTGTTTTGTCTGTTTGAATGACGGTCAGTGGAAAATGTTTTTTGTTTTTGCAGCAGATGGTGTTTGTTATAACATCTACCTGATGGGGCTAACAAGGCCATGCTAACAAGCTAAACCCTGACTGCTGTGCTTCTGAAAGTCCAATTCTAGTTTTCAATTCTTGAACACAAAAGCATCACACATACTGTGCACAAACACTCAATTCCTGTGTACGCTTGTCATGCCACCTCTTCTCATGCACAAAATTGTTTAGCAGTTTTAATTAAACAGAACCGCTGAAAATTGTATGTAAATCTCATTTGGAAAATGCCGAGCCACTCATTTGTATGAATAAGCACTGCTTTCTTTCTTCTTTTTCAGTCAGGCTTTAAATCCATTTGTAGCTTCGTGCCATCCTCATTCTCCGCTTCTTGATAAGCGATGGTATGAGGCTTACAGTTTACAAACGGACAGTAATACAGAACGCCAGTGTCTGTGTCTCGCATATGCGAGTTTGCTATTCAATATCTGCCTTATGTTGCAGTCCTCTGATCTCTAAAATAGCAACAAGAGCAAAGCTCTGCTAACAAGAGCTGCACAGCAAACATCACTATCAATACAGCTGAGACGCCTGGAATGAAATGGCCCTTATTTCATGACCTTGTTTCAGCTTGTGTCACCAGATGAGACCATGCTAAAAATAATCTCCCTGATCTTGTTTTTTTTTTCATATTGTACTCTGTTTCCTTACATGTTGTGGTTTTTGAGGAGCAGAAAAGTGTTCCTGGATTTACATACAGGCCCAATCCCAATTCTATTTTTGTACCTCTTCCCCTTAGCCCTTGAAACAGAGTGTGAAGGGGAAGGGCTTCAAAATTTACCCCTAGAAAATGGGACAGGGCGCCACGGTGGCGTAGTGAGTAGCACGTTCACCTCACAGCAAAAAGGTCGCTGGTTCAAGCCTCGGCTGGGTCAGTTGGCATTTCTGTGTAGAGTTTGCATGTTCTCCCAGTGGTTGTGTGGATTTCCTCTGGGTGCTCCGCTTTCCCCCACAAGTCCAAAGACATGCGGAACAGGTGAATTGGGTAAGCTAAATTGTCCGTAGTGTATGTGTGTGAATGAGAATGTATGGATGTTTCCCAGAGATGGGTTGCGGCTGGAAGGGCATCCACTGCGTAGAACAAATGCTGGATAAGTTGGCGGTTCATTCATGTGGCGACCCCAGATTAATAAAGGGACTAAGCCAACAAGAAAATGAATGAATGAAAAAATGGGACACCACTACACCCAGATAGCATACAAAAGTGGGCCACTTTAGGCAGTCATGCAGCCCTGGTGGTATTCCTTCTGCCCAGACAAAATGAATGTAAGCCTGAAGTGGCCCATCTGTACAATAGCAAAGGGGGGCAAGAGATTTAAAATCTTATATGGGCCATTTAAGGCAAAGCTTTGGCACTTATGGCAAAATGTAATCTGAATGTGAGCCTAAAGTGGCCCATGTGGAAAATGATAAATCTGGCCCAAATGATGGAGAAAAAATGTGGGCCACAGTTGGCAAAAATGTGGCATAGTCATTTAAGGGTAATCTGGGTCTAAACTTAAAGTGGCTCACATGTGTGGTTGCTGCGGTTTCTCCGCGATGGACGTTCAGCGTTCTCCAGCCTCCGAGCCTAGACTGCAGCTCTACAGAAGACGTCTGGCCATAGGAGAAATGGTTGTGGCCAAATGAGCCTGGTTTCTCTCGAGGTTTTTTTAATTCTTCACTTTCGCCAATTGGTGAAGTTTTTTCCTCGCCACTGTCGCCACTGGCTTGCGTGAATCAAGACCTGTAGAGCTGAGCATCGATGGATTGTTTGGACTCTCAGCAGTGAATATTAAACCACGCTGAACTGAGCTAAACTGAACTTCAACACTGAAAACTGGACTGACACTGTTTTAATTTACTATAATGCATGTGAAGCTGCTTTGACACAATCTATATTGTAAAAGCGCTATAGAAATAAAGATTAATTGAATTGAATTGTGGGTGCAAACGTGGCCCAGTTATCTTAAGACATATGTGTGCCACTTTTGACAAATATTGGTCACATTAAACTCTGGCTAATGCAGCTATTAGCCTATAGCGGCCCAGAGAAGATTTGGAAAATGTGGCCCAGTTATCTTAAAACATGTGGACCACTTTTGGCGTCACCAGACATGAACATTATCGAGCATGTCTGAGGTGTGATGAAGGAAGAGGCATTGCAGATGAATCCAAATAATCTTGATGAACTCCTGCAACAACTATTTCTTTGCCATTCCAGATGACTTTATTAATGTTATTTGAGTCATGGATGCAGTCCTCCAAGCTCATGGGAGTCATACACAAAATTCATTCTTTTCCCACTGCACAATGACTTTATATCCTATACTGTACATTATTTCTGTTAAGTGACAAGACTTTTGTCTTAGCAAAGTCAGACCTTACTGTCCTAATGAAATAATTAAAAAATCAAGGCATGATCATATTTTATTTTGCTAAAATAAGTGTAATCTAGCGGCCTTTGCTTTTCATATGAGTCACTTCTGATACCAAATGAACAACTAGAAGTCAAGTTATTATTTGTTGTTTCTGAAACTTGGATAGACAACAAGACTTTTGTCAGGTAGTGTATACTCTGCCAGTCAGCAAAATTGTTTGTGATATTTGTCTGAATTATGCTTTCAGGAAACCCTGAATCATTAAACATTCTTGGCAATGATGAAACATCTCTGATTGGCTGTTTTGTTAAAGGTGTTTAATGTGTGTTTTTGACTCTTCTAAACCATAAAAACACCATAATATGTTTGCAGATATTTAAGAAACATCCCAAGTGAACATTCTTGTTTATCTGAATAACAATGCTGAAGTCAGATATTCTGCTTTGAAAATGTGTTTTCCATGCCGGAATGATGTCTTTGTTTATGTTCTTTTAACTCACTCAATACCAGGTTTACCTATTATATTTCAGCACTCCCGGTTGCCTTGCTGGAAAACTGTGTATTTCATTCATTTATTCAGAAAGGATCTGAAAGCATGCATCCATGACTGAAATGCCACCTCTGGTGGACAGTAGCAGACTCAGAAGTGAGACAGAGATTCAGAGTTCCACATGAGGTTATTTATTAGCAAATAATAAAAATATTAGAAACGTAAATATTAGATGAGCAGGTTACACTGTAACCGCGTGTCCTACCAACACGCTTCATGGCGAGATAGGCAGTGATGAGCAATTTGGCTGTTTGCACCAGACGAGAAATTTAAATATAGCCATTCAGAAGCACAGAATATGCACTCGCTCACGAAATGGTAAGGTTTATAATCTTAACCTTAACATTATTAACCTTTAACATTATTAAATGTTTGCTGAATCATGTGTTTAGTTCTAAAGTTCAATTTCAAGATCTGGGTTGAACTATCTGCTGCAATAAATATCATGTAAAATGGCATTCAAACTCACAATGTTTACATTTAACACTGAATAAAGCAAATGAGGTTTACCTGAGGTGATCATTGTCAGTTTTCTGTTGTTCAGCTGTGAGAAATAGAAGCCATTTCTAATATATCAATTAAAAAAATATGGAGAATATTCCCTCTATCGGGTGCCTTTGCTTTTATTTAGAATGGGGTTTAAATTACTCGCTCCTGTCTTCAATCTGGCAACCTGCTCTTGTGTATATTTTGATCCAGCAGTGCAATACCAAGTTCAACCACTGGGTGTCAAACTTACATACTGCACATTTAATGATGCAGCACAACATACTTTTAGTATTCTAGGCTCTTGACTAATTTATAATTGTCAAATATATATATATTGGTCAATTTGAAAAATGCACATGCGATTTGAACACAAAGACTTATAAGCATGACAGGAAATAGAGTGTTATTCAAAAGATACATACATTTTCATTCAGTTGCTCATACAGTACAAAGATGTACAACAAATTGATTAATTACGTAATTAATGATCTCCACCTAAACTATTGGTTATTGGTATATTAATCTACACCCAAAGCATGCTAATTCTTTTAATTCCCCCTCTCTGAAAGGAGGAGAAGGTTAAATCAGGGTCAGCCATATTTATAAAATAGGAAATATGATGAAATATGAAGCCAATTCAGCCTCGGTCGAAGAAATAAATGAAACTGTGTCGAACTATAACACTGGTTTGAATGCATTTGCAATACAGAGGAAAAACTCACTGTCTTGGCATGTCATTCTCTGCTCACATTAGATGCATTAGAGATAATGCATCTATTACGTCAACTGAAGCATCTGAATTCCAACACGCGCAGGATGACCAGTGAAACAGAGCCCACGCACATACTCAGACGCAATCCTGCAGCTCTTACGGCCATTAAGGGAAGATAAATGCTATAGGGTGTAATACAGTGACTCAGATGGCAGTAATAGGTTAAGCTGGCTCTGCGGAGGAAACGGTTTTAGCATTAAGGTTAGCTAATTGTCATCCTCCCCATTCCGTCTGCATCTCTTCCCTCCGAAAGCTTTTTTAATATTCTTTTATTATTGTTTTTTTTCATCACGACGGCACTTGATTTTCATTTGAGCGTCAGTGTTTCTCTTTTTTCCTCTATGTGGCTGTTCTTTTCAAGGACTCCTGCGAGACTTTAATGTAGGGGTTGCAGAGAAAGGATTGAAACAGTTGGACAAGGCTCTTTTCTGTCACCTGTATTTGTTGTTGTTATTAAACGCTGCCAAAATGTGCCGGCATAATGAGACTAATGAGATAATTAGGACTCATCTGACGTGTTCATTTAGTGTGATTCATATTTCCAAAAGACGTGTGATTAAATGAAATTAATCATGCTATTTCATTTTGAATTTCCATCTGTGCAGACCTGTTCTGAAAAGCGAAAGTCCTTGATGTTTGTTTGTAAACTCTAAAGGAGTAGTTCACCCAATTACTACAATTATGTTAATTGCTTACCTTCGAGGCTTCGCAGTCGTCCCCTGAGTCACAAATTTAAATATTATAGATGTAATCCAGGAGCTCTCTGACCCTCAGTAGACAGCAATGACTCGGAAACGTTCAAAGTTTTTTTACAGGTTATTTTGGTGCACAAAAATGTTCTGGGAGCTTTGTGTGATTACAGCTGAACCTCAGAAGTCGCATCGGATGCTTTGACGATGTTTGTTGATGTCTATTGAGGATGAGAGAGCTCTCTGATTTCATTTAATTTATTTTGAATTCCAAAGATGAGCAAAGGTCTCCGGGGATTGGAACAACAAGAATGTGAGAATTCATTCATTCATTTTCTCCACAGTGGAATGAACCGCCAACTTATCCAGCATATGTTTTACGCAGCGGATGCCCTTCCAGCTGCAATCCATCTCTGGGAAATACCAATACACACTCATTCACACTCATACACTACGGACAATTTAGCTTATCCAATTCACCTATACCACATGTCTTTGGACTGGAAACCAGAGCACCTGGAGGAAACTCTACACAGAAATGCCAACCGGCCCAGCCGTGGCTTTAACCAGTGACCTTCTTGCTGTGAGATGAACGTGCTATCCACTACGCCACCGTGGCACCTTGAATGTGAGTATTTAATGACAGATTAAAATTTTTATGGGTGAACTATCCCTTTAAAAGTCTCAAGTTGGACTCATCTTTTCCTTCAGAACTGATTAAAACCTTCCATTGATTCTGCTTGGTGATGGATTGATTCTGCATTGAATTTTGGTTCAAATCGACTCTTCGACATCACATAGTTGCTACAGATCTGTGATGCCAATTTTATATTCTAGCACATTCCAGAGGTGCTATATTCCTGGGATTGAGAGGCTCTATTCAGGCAGCAATTGTTTCTCATGGGGACATCTATAAAAGCAAAATCATCATAGATTCTCATTGACTAAATGCATGCTTTTGATCCTGTGTAATCATTCTCACTGTATCTGCAACACAAAAAAGATGACTTTTGATAGCTAGTCCATGTTAAACATGGACACGTGGTCTCGACACAAACTTTTTTAGCACTTCTTTATTTGTCAATGCACAAGATGCCGCTTCACTGACGCAAAAGACTACAAAGTGGAAGTGTACAGTTTGTTTTAATGGCCAAAAAAGATTTACAAAATAACCTTTTTGATTGATTTAACTTAGAAACTCAGAGAAGTATATGTATACATATACACACACAGCTGAATTAATAGCCCGCCTGTTTATTTTTTCCCCAAATTTCTGTTTAACGGAGAGAAGATTTTAAACACAATAGTTTTAATAACTCATCTCTAATAACTGATTTATTTTATCTTTGCCATGATGACACTAAATTCTATTTGACTAGATATTTTTCAAGACACTTCTATACAGCTTAAAGTGACATTTAAAGCTTAACTAGGTTAATTAGGTTAACTAGGCAGGTTAGGGTAGTTAGGCAAGTTATTGTATAACGATTAATTGTACTGTAGATAATTGAAAAAGATCAAAGTTAAAATGTTAAAATGGTAAAGTTAAAATGGTCTTCAAAAAAATAAAAACTGCTTTCTCCAGATGAAAAATATTATTAGACATACTGTGAACATTTCCTTGCTCTGCTAAACATAATTTGGAAAATAATTAAAAAAGAAAAGAAAATTCAATGGGGGGCTAATAATTATGACTTCAAGCGTGTATATAT
>CAIGQQ010002476.1:526160-549531 GCA_903798035.1 Danio albolineatus | reverse complement strand
TAATAATAATAATAATAATAATAATAATTACTAATGCACATGAAGAATGCTTGATTATAACTTTCAATATGTTCCAGTTGTAATGTTAATATTCAGAAATGTAACTCAAATCCTGAGAATGTTTTCCTGTTACTGGGATTACATGTTATTTCAACAGCACACATATGATTACGTCAACAGCATACACATGCATAATTTGTCTTACAAAACATTTATTTAAATAAATTGTCATGCTTTTGCTTGGCCTAAAGACATTATAAGATGATTGTTTCTCAGTGTGTCATGTAGGCTAAAAAAAACCTAGCTACCCACACACTGAATTGCTATTTAATGAGCCTGGAAGTACGAGTTTCATATGTTCAGTCGCATGACCAACATGGTGTCAACTATGGCTATCAGCTTTGGTCAGCCTGTTACAATCTGCTTGCAAATTTCACTGCTGATCCGATTGAACTTTATTTTAATTTCATTTCCTTATTAGGACTACCCTTAACGTAACTCCTGCATTTAATTGTAACATTTTGCTTTTAAACAAGTCTCAACTGTGCCAATTCTTATTGTGCAAAGCAGCCCTACAGCAGCAGCAAATCAAAACAGACATCCTCACTGAAAAGCTGGAAAAGATGATTCGGAGGTGAATGAAGTTATGATGCAACTGTCTTTTCTTTTTTTTTTTTTTCTTTTTTTTTTATGGGAGGACAGTGTAGTTGGTGAATCGCCAGTGTAGTTGGTGAATTTTCACCTGGAAGACTGGAAATTGAAACCACAGACATATCCGAGTCACACAATAGAACGTCAAACTAACTCATGTAAATGCTGAAATTACCTCATATCCCTGTATTGCCATCCTCTCACAAATTAGTTAGATTTTCTGAATGTTTAAGTACGCTTCTGAATGTCTAGATGAGATGCATACATTTATTCATTCATTCATTAACCTTTGGCTTAGTCCCTGATGTATCAGGGGTCGCCAGAGCGGAATGTACCGCCAACTATTCCAGCATATGTTTTACACAGCGGATGCCCTTCCAGCTGCAACCCACCACTGGGAAACACCAAAACACTCGTCAGTCGATCGATCAGTCAGTCAGTCAGTCATTTGACAGTGGCCTCTGGCGGATTTATGAGTGAACAGCAGGCGCAAATGGCATGGCGGCCTCTCATGGAAACAAAACTTGCAAACAAACATAGCTCCTTGGACGTATTTGACAGTCTCCAGAAATGTATATAGGGGTTCGTTTTCAGAATGACCCTGGGTTGCAGAAATGCCAACTGGCCTAGCCAGGACACAAACCAGCGACCTTCTTGCTGTGAGGTGACAGTACTAACCACTGAGCCACTGTGCCACCCAAGATGCATGTTATATGTTAAAGAGCCCCTATTATGTGTTTTTGAGAATGAGCATGCATGCAGTGTAACACAGCTCTAAGTGAAGTGAAATGTCCAGCTAAGGCTTAAATCTGAAAGTGCACAGTGTTTAAAACTATTGATTCATCTATAAAAGAGACTCATAGTTCCTCAAAAGAATCACTGTGTTTATGAGTCTTAAGCTGTTTCGGCATGACGCGAACACGAAACATAAGCCCCACCCATTTGTGTGCACGCAGACCGCGGAAGATTCGAAACCCCCAACCCCGCCTACAAAAAACAGCCGCAAGCAAAAGTTGCCAGATTGGGCTGTTTTGAATTTTATTGTGCAGGTAAAAACCTTTTGGATAGGGTTTGGACTGGAATCAGTGAGCTACATCTGGCAACACAGAGAAGAGCACTGTGCTGAGCTGGATATTATGGGAAGTGTGCAGATGAATCAGAGACTGTGAAGAGTCAGTGGTTGAGGTTTATTTTTGCAAAAATGCCTCAGCATTATAGCCACAGCCTTGTGCTGTGTTCCCTCTGAAATTTTCACACTTACAACGGAGGATTCGTCGACCGTTTGTTAAAGGATCAGAAAAAACTATTGATATGCAGGGGCGGACAAGCCATAGGGAGCACCGGTACATTTCCCGGTGGCCTGACGTTGAATCTGGCCTGCTATCCAACAAGTGTTGAGTAAGTCAGATTTAAACGGTTGCCTCATTGTTTTCTTTAGCTTGTAAATGATGTATTTAATTGTGTTTTGTAACTTGTAACCGATTGTAGTGTATCGAGTCTAAAAGCTTGTTGTAAACGCGACACATGCCACTTTGTTTACGGATTAAAATGCATTTATGAGCTTGCGTTTCACTGCTGTTTGTCGTTGCTATGGCTACATCAGCTCTCCTACACACATGTGGCGGTCCTGTTTCATAATGGTTCAGCTTTTGCCGCTGTGTGCATTAATACTGAATGTGTGTCGCTCCTTTTTACTTATGGTTAAGAATAGAGCATTATGCTGGGAGACCGGGGGGTTAGTTTTGGGGGTGAGGTGTCTGAAATACGGACGACTCACGAGTGTTGGCAGATATGCTCATGCACACACTATGACTACTTCAATATTGATAAGCCGTGGTGGGCATTCTCTCGTGCTGAATGAATGGGTCATCGGTCCAATCAGCGCAGTTTAGCATCACGCTAAGGAGGAGTTTTGGAAGAAATGAATCGCTGAACGATTCATATAGGAGTCGCTGGGATAATGAGGTAAAAATAAATGCATATTATAAGACAATAAAAGTGTTTTTTGACCATGCATGCATATTAGCCTGTTGTTGGAGACCCCCAAAACCAAAATATGACCCTTTTTAATGTATAATAGGGGCTCCTTAAATCTGTAGCATTTAATCTACATTTAATCTCAATTCAACCTAGGAGAAAATAAAAAGGTCTCATTTGTGGTTGCTATGGAGAAATGAAATAAAAAATAGAGGCTTTAGCTGTATAAATATATCGAAATGTTAAAAATAATAATAATAATAATAATATATTAGCTGCGTGAAAGAACAGAGAGAAATCCTTAATTAAAGTTTCTCTTTACTCTTTTTATGGAGTTTTAATTTCAGCTTCGGTTCTTTCATAACATATCAGAAAAGAAATATGCGCCAGTCCTGCTTAATTGGTCCCTTTAACAGTGAATATTGCATGCTGGTTGAGGCTAATGTCTGGTCTGGCCTATGTCTATTTAAAAGCAGCTTCACACAGATTTAAACTACTGCTAACATATGCGCGCTTACACACACCAGCAGAGCTACAATAATACGTCTGCGGTAATGAATCAGTCTGCTCCGTTTCCAATTGCCTGTTCACCGCACGCCTGGTGTTATTAGCCACAAGGTTTAAAGAATAGAGCCGTTAAATATTTCTTGTGAAAACTGCATTAAAGACTTTTTGATCCACAGTTTCTTTCACGTCGCTGCATTTCAAGGGCTGATTTAATAAAGAAGAGTTAATTTTTATACTGAAGTTCACTTTCTTTTACTTTAAGGAAAGAGTTGGAGCTTTCTCATATCCTTCAGTGGTAATTTTAGACTTTTGTGGGCTAACGGTTTAGAGGTTTGAAGAGCGACTGACTCTAGTTGGAGGCAGAATCTTCTTACTTGGTCTAACGAGGTTTGCAACACACACTCATGCGTCTCAGCACTGGGTTTCAGTGTATGTGCTGCTTGCTGGAGATGAAAAATGTGGCCTTGATTTTCATCTGTCAAATTAGGCTTGGGCGAGAGAGGGCAGAAGAATGAGAGAGAGAGATGGGGAAAGATAAAATGTGAGAAACGAGAAAGCATGAATAGTGTCCAGTGAAGCAGGCAACTGGACGGGGTCAAGGCTCCTCATCTTGTTATTTTGTCAAAACGGGTAAAAAATGAAGAGACCGTAAGCAAGCGCACCGCGGAGAAATATCAAAATGCAACGAGGTCACCCGAATTTATTTTATGAAAATGAATTTCAAAGAGTGGCACTCTCGGCCATTCATTATGTTCTCCTTCACACAGTAAATCAGACACTCCAAGCCCCTTTCTTTTAAAATTCACAAAGACCTACTTGCGTCTCGCACTGCAATCATATTCAATCAATTTCCCAGAAAGAAATGTCTCTCTTAAGTAAATAAATTGAGATGTGTAATTACAATATTTCTTTGAATTTCTAGACATTGGCTGGCTGGCTGGCTTTTGTTGGGGCAAAGGCATGTTAGTTTAATTGGATAACATAGCTACAATGCAATGGATGCATTTGTAAATGTTTGTTTTTATTTTAGTTGTAAAGTGAAGATTGTAGTGTGGAACATGCCAGGAAAACAAATAAAAAATAATGATTGGTTATTGCATCTTTAAAGAGTGCCTATTTTGCATTATAAAAGGTCATATTTTGGTTCTGGGGGTCTCTAACAACATGGTGATATGCATGCAAGGTCAAAAAACACTTTCATTGTCTTATAATATGCATAATTATCCCAGCGACTCACATATGATTCGTTCTGTGATTCATTTGTTCCCAATTCCCTCCTTAGCACGAAGCTAATCTGGGCTGATTGGACCGATGACGCAGTCTATTGTGATTGGTCGACTACGTTCAGTGCTAGACATTGAGAAATGCCCACCACTGCTACAGTATTAACTAGCAGAAAGTATATGAGAGCCCAATGCAGGAATGCAATAAAGCAATGCAGTTAAACACCACAGTTAATCCACACTGTGGCAAAAGTTGAACTTTTTGAAAGTTGACCGCACCGTGTGTGAGGAACAATTGATCGTGGACATAGCAAAGACAAACAGCAGAGGATCACGAGTTCAGAAACGCATTTAAATCGGTAAAGGAAGAAGCAGGTGTCACGTTTTTAACGTGGTTTTGGACACGATATGTGAACAGCCCCATAAAGAGTACAAGCACTGATCTATTATAGATACATAATTACAAGCCGCGCAGGGTAATTACAACTTATAACACACAATTAAACACATATTTTGCAAACTACACAAAACGAGGCAACAGTTTTAATCACACTTACATGTCCTGATCCAGAGGAAGAAGAAACCGGTCCATTTGAACTGTAAAAGTTACTGACAAAGTGTCTGACAAAGTCCCATAGTCTCTGCTGCTCTTTTAATAGCAAACAGCAGGCAAATCCCACACTGCAGCATAGGTTATTATATCAATTATCAGAAAAATGACAGGAACAAACACAGCAAACGTTTGGCTATACTGTGGTATTGTTGTGAAAATAAACTTTAACCTTTGGCTGTTTCTCAATTCCAAGAACGCAAAGAACGGACTTGTGTTCTTGTGGAGACCGGTGTGGCCAGGTCACATCAGAAGAACGAACTCGGGAGACCACGAGGACAAAGAACACAACGCTATCTCACGACAGTACGTTACTTTTTATTTAGTGGCTAATTCGTACGACCTAATTCGTACAATTCAGTACGATTTGCTCATCAACCAATGACGGTTGTGTTTAGGGGTGGGGTTGGGTGCCACGCCTCCTTTTTTAAATCGTACATTTTCGTACGACTGAACTCGTACAAATTCGTACGAATTAGCCACTAAACTGCCAAAACGTAAAATACTTACGTTTTCTCGTGAGATCAGGCTGGAGAACGTGTCTTGTGAGAAATGAGATGCTGTGTTCTTCCTGATGGTCACATGACTCTCACGCATCTTTAACCAAAAATTATTTAAATGTTACAGCATCCATACAACGATTTGTTGTTTTCCCCCCGTTTCACAATATATACTATGCATAAATATCACAACTAAAACGATTTTAATTCGAATTTCAGCAAATAAACACTGTTAATGTGTGTATGCCTTTATTAAGATGTTCATGGTAATGTTTACTTTCACCGTCTCATTTAGGGGAAATCCTGAGGTAAATAAGTTATATCTCTGAACTTTAATAATACATCTATACAAAATGCTGCGCTTCCCACCTCCAGTCGCAATGACTTCAGGGACTTCTAGAGCGAGTTCGGTGCTCAAGTCTGGATCGGTGCATCCTCGATATCAAGAACACATCCGGGAACTTTCATGCATCCTCCGTTCTTGCAATCTTGAGTATTGGAACTGAACTTCGGCAGATGATGATGACGTTACGTGAGAACACGAGGACGCGAGACCGATGAAGAACACATATTGAGAAACAGCCAGTCTGTCAGTGATCGTCATTTTCACGTCATGATCAGTCCCGTGATCCCCTGCACCTCCACTAGTGTCTGAAGGGAAGGCACGTTCACATTTTACCGGAACTGGAACTGGAACATCACATATTCAGTGATGTACCGTGTCGACGTCGATGCGATCAAACAAAAGATCTGAACCCAACTCGATTCATTTATTTGACTCTTAAAGCTCATTTTCAAAAACCCATAAAAAGAGGCTCTTTAATCTCATGATTATAACTTTTGCCTCTTAACAATTTCCTTTACAATGTTGATTAAACATCTTGAAATTTTGCGAAAAAAATTGGTAAATAATAAACTCAATTCTGTTTATTATTATTATTATTATTATTATTATTATTATTATTATTATTATTATTATTATTATTCTTACAATTTTAGATTATATCTTAAGAAAACCCACTGGATGCAAACTAATCAGGCTGAATTTGACATTCTGAGACTGTGCTACTGTCACTGAAGCCTGGTGGATTTCTAAAGCAGGTTCCAAATCATCAGTTCTACTTCTACTGAACCTGTCAGCTGTCTTCGATATGGTGAATCAGCAGATTCTCCTACTCACCCTCTCTTCATTGGGCATTGCTGGACTGATTTGCTGGTTTGATTCTTACCTTGAAGCCCAAATATATCCTTAGGGGTTCCTCAGGAATCAGTTCTCTGACCCATTCTCTTCTATATTTACACCACAGAGCTAGGACCCATCATTTGATTACATGTTTTTTTCTTATCATCGCAGCTTTATTTCATTTCTATCCAATGCTAGCTGCATGAAGGGTTTATACGTTCATGAAAAACCTGGAAAAGACATGGAATTTTGACGTGGCATTTTTCAGGCCTGGAAAAGTTTTGGAAAATCTGAAAAACCCAACAAAGTTTTGGAAAAGCCATGGAAATTATTTGAACAAATGTCTGTATACTTAAATATACTGTAGGTTAGTTGTCTTTACTTCTTTTCTGTCCACAGTCAAACACATGCTCTCACATTATTAGTGCTGTGTGAACATTATCTTAATACATTTTACATAGATATAAAGATTAATTTAACCTAAATAGATTGTTGCATGTTTTATGATATGCTGTAATAACTTTGAACATGCATCTTTTTTCTTATTATTTACCATGTATACATAGACATTACATGAAACATTAGGTCATGAAAATTTACTTGAAAGTCCTGGAAAAGTCATGGAAAAGTCATTGAATTTTAGTGGTAAAAATGTGTATGAACCCTACACGTATCTCACAGTCCCTGGAGGACATCTCGACATTGATGAAAGATCACCTGCAGCTTAATCTAGCAAAAACAGAACGTCTTCTATTATTCCCTGCACCTTCATACTTCCATTTGCTTCTAAAATTCAACACCACCTTTAGAAACCCTCGATCAGTACGTTTATACTAGGGATGGACAGATCGATCCTGAAGTATCGATATTTTCAATACTGGGAATGTATCAAAAAAATCGATCCTTAAGTAAAATTATTGATCTTTTCTGGGGGGGTTTTCAGAGATTTTAGAATATCACAATAATTATGGTGCTGCATATTATATAATTTTTTACTTAAATAGGAACACGAATGGGAACTATAATATTCTTCCGCTGTATCTACGCTGATAGGTCAGTGTTATCTCACGGCACAGTGGTACAGACACCACACTTACAGTGCGGGTTGTAAAACTCGAGCAGAGCTGTCAACATCATGACTGAATGTAAACAAAGTATAATCTGGAGTTATTTTACTCCAGTAAATAATGACAAGTTTCGTGTAATACTTGTTACAAAACCGTTCGCTACATTGGCAATCTATTGACTGTTGTCAAGGATTTTTTTTAAGCAACTATTTGTTTTATTATATTTTACTTTTCAAAAACAAAAGATTTTGATCAGTAAAGAAAAAACAGGCTCAAACGGAGAGCGTTAACAATCATTTGTTTCATTAAATAAAACATTAAAGGGATTTTTTTTTAATTAAACAATTGTGCAGTGTATTATTTTTCGTTATATTTGGTGCTATTTAGCCAATTATTGTTCTGTGATTTTAATAAATGTAAAAAGGAATCATGTGTCTTGTTACTAATAATAATAAAGTTATAATAATAATAATAATAATAATAATAATAATAATAATAAAGGTAGTAAGCATAATAAAAACTAATTGCTAAAAATATTTTATTTCAGTATTGGTATCGGTATCGCTATCGATGATACTTGTCTTGAAATACTTGGTATCAGATCAGAAACAAAAATATTGGTATCGCCCATACCTAGTGTTTCCCACCTCATGGTATTATTATAAAGAGACTCTTCTAGATATTACTTTCCAGAACTTTTTAATTTACTGTTCCTGGCTGGTAAAATGGTCTCCTCAATCCCATACAGACTGCTGATTCTAGAGATATGGTGAAAAAATAATAGAGAAATCAATCTAGTGTCGATTCTAAAATTGAAAAAAAATCACTATTCAATCTTGAATCAGCAGATGGCTCTGTATGCTTTGCAAACATCCATTCTCTGCTCAATCCCGCTTCCTCACACACCACTTGATCCTGAAATCATTAATAAGTCATTCATATACTGCCCTTTAGCACAATCTGCTGTTAGATTCAAGAGAGAATACCTAAAGAATTTCAGAATCAATGCAAAATCCAATACAATTCACTGACAACATTCAAACAGCACCTGAAAACAAATCTCATACACGACCACATCACTACATCTAAGGCCCTCACAGAGCTTGGTGCACCTCTGAAAGGATCTAGTGGACTCAGACACGGCTCCAAATGAATCGACACTGTTTTTCAGGCACCCACATCAAAATATACTTTAGTCATTTATAGTAAATTCTAGTGTTTTTTTTTAATCATACTGACAGTAACACCTCCAATAGAGATAGAGAGGTTGTGCAATCAGCTAAAATGTTGCAAGAGTTGTTCTTTACGTATGGGCGATATATATTGCATCACCAAAAATCATTGAGGTCATGTCCATGTATTGTGCGATAAGTCGATATATTGATTGTTGTGACAGGCCTACCGTTCCAGTAATATTTATTTTCATATGCAATGTAATAAAGGAGTTGTCCAACTACCTTTTTTATGAGAACAATTGTGTACCTCCATTTCAATTGTACCATAAAAGGTACAGAACAGAGGTCTTTTCTGTACTATATAAAGTACAATTTTTACGAAGTTACAAAACTATTCCTTAAGGAACATTATTTGGTAACACTTTATTTCGATGGTCCATTTGAGTATCAGTAGACTGTCTGCTTAATATCTGTTGATACTGACATTCAACAGACATTTAACTGACTATAAGATACTTAGCAAGTACATGTCAACTTACACTAACCCCAACCTAACAGTCTACTTATAATCTAATGAGAATTAGTTGCAATGTAACTTAAATTTAACAAACAGACCATCAAAATAAAGTGTGACCCATTATTTGTACCACCGTGTATCTTTTTTCTGAGACTGTACCTACATTTTCAACAATATGTAATTAGAAATCTGTATTTATAATGAAATATATAAGAAAAAAATTGTTACAAAAAAGGAGAGAAATCGAATTCATCATTTAAACCTGGAAACCAGGTCGTTTTTAATAGTTTACACTAATGCGTTTTCATTTTAAAATGCATAAGTTTTGCTACGGTTATGCCATCTGTCCACACTACGCCGGAGTTTTCAAGCCCCGAAAACAGAGTCTTTTGGAAACGCTGGAGAGGCTGTTTTCATTCTAAAACGCTGCTTCTCCATCTTAGTGTGGATGGGGAAAACAGAGACATTTGAAAACGGAGGCATGGCTGCTGAGATTCGCTACTGAGATTCGCTTTTGGGTCATTGCGTAACCTTCCCTTATTTGTCAAGCCCCTATAAAGTGACTATAACGCCACCGGAAGACGGCAGACCAGTCTTCACTGTAAACAGACAGAAATGGGAGCGTTTTAGGCTCCGTTGTGCAGTTAAACTCTGCCTTTTTTACTGCAACAGCTGCATATATTTGCAAGAGGCAAGCTACAGTTTGAGCACTCGCTAATCGCTCGCATTTCATGCAGCGTAAGCCCTATCGTAAGCCCCAGCCCCGGCGCCATAGACTGCAGCTCTGCACAAGACATCTGGCCATAGGAGAAATGGTCGTGCCCAACTGAGCCTGGTTTCTCTTGAGGTTTTTAATTCTTCACTTTCGCCAATTGATGAAGTTTTTTCCTCGCCGCTGTCGCCTCTGGCTTGCATGGTTCGGGACTTGTAGGGCTACGCACCGATGGATTACTATTCAGTGTTTGAACTCTCAGCAGTGATTATTAAACCACGCTGAACTGAACTAAACTGAACTTCAACACTGAAAACTGGACTGATTCTGTTTCAATTTTTTTTTTTTTTATATAATGCATGTGAAGCTGCTTTGACACAATCTACATTGTAAAAGCGCTATACAAATAAAGATGAATTGAATTGAACTAAATATTTAGAACGCCGAGCGAGACACATGTTTCCTGTTTATACTTGAACATGCATGCCCAGAGTGCATGAATGGTCATGTGATATATGTTTTTGGTGGAGTAGTGTGTACAGAGATGTGTTCAGAAACGCTGGGTGAAACGCTAGTGTGGACGCGGATCGTTTTCATGCTAAAATGCCGTTTTAATACTAAAACGCACTAATGTAAACGCACTGCCTACACTAGCTTTAATTGTTCCAATGTTAGAACTTTTCTAACAATGTTAGAACTTTATACATTATTTACATTAGTAGCACTACTTGTGAATACTTATGATTGGTTGCTTAAAGGGCCACGAAACCCCCCTATCTCAGCTGGGTGTTTTCACACCTACAGTCTGGAAAAGGTCAGGAAAGTGGGTGTGTCCAGCTCTGTTTAGGTGGAGTGTCGGGGGAGGGAAAGAGGGAAGGTTTTGCATAAAAATGGGAGTTTCCATTTGGGCACGCGCTGATTTTCAAACAGGCAACACACAAACACAGACGCAGGGGGAGAGAGACAGTGCCAAAATATTCATTTGTCGACTTTAACTGCAGTTTGGCACTTTTACTCAGGAAGATTTCCTGCATGTCCCTCGTGACAAACGAGATATTAACTGCTGGAGGAGTGCAGATTTATTAGAGTGTTTGAGACCGCACGGCGTATGTTAGAAAATAAAAAACCTCCGCATTTCTCTGTAACTTAGACGCCCTTGGTAAGCAGCATCAGAAAGCCGTGTGTGTTTAGACTATCCTGTCAGAAAATGCGGCAAAAACTCTACACGACGGTAACCGTTTGATTAGGGTGTTTATATGTTTACACTCGGAGAGCAGCATTCTCTCACTTACCACATCTGTAGAGACAGTAAAATCAACACTAACTGGACCGCGGCTGTTTTTTGAAAAGGAGACAAGCAGCAAATCAGGATTTTACCATTTCCAGATGCGGAACGCTTCCAAAATGTTCCTTACAATCGCATTTCTGTCGCATGCACTGTAATCCACCGTGAGTCCAGTTGCGCTCTCATAGCGGGGAAATGAAAGCTTTCGTTGGAGCATGTTTATAAACACAACTCTGATGACTTGTGTCTGCAAACAATTTTTCTTCTTCCACTTGTTTTGGCAAGCCTTTGTTTTCTTCCACTTGTTTTGGTTTAGTCTTCGAAGCTGTCATGCATAATAATGAAGTTGCACCGCATACACTATAGAGCGCGCTGATTGGTTTGAACCAAGTCTATCTCATGAATCAATGACGCACGCTCAGAGACGCCACAATGCACTGGCCGGTACAGGCGTCCACTTTCCACGCTGGAATACACGCATGGATCTCATCGGCGTGACGCAGCTTCAAAAATTAGTTTCAAACCGTAAGAACGAATTTGCTCGAAATAACGCAAAAACAACACATTTTCACTACTTAGTGAAAAATATGTGTCCTAATAGTGTTTATAGCAGCGCGGGGCACATACATGACTGTCGACAGCTCAAAAAATGTGTTTTGGTGTTTCATGACTCTTTAAATACTTCTTAAAGTTTCTTTGGACAAATCTTATTTTAAATAACTAAATTTAAATGTAAAAGCAGTACAATTGGGTGCTTCATCTATTACAGGCTACTAAGAGTTTGTGAAAAACCATTGTGAGCTATGACTTCAGCACAGCTAGTGCAAAACTCTACTACACGATGTATGAAGGATATCATTTAAGATGATCATGGTCAAGTGACTTGGTTTTTCAAAGTGCTTCAAATGTGACTACAGAACATTTAATAAATGAATACTAATGCTGGTGCTTCAGCAATCTTTTTTTTTCAGGTTTAACAAACTGAATGGCATTGTTGAGTGTTTAATATACAAACCTGCCTACGAACACTTCAAGTAATAAGATCAATGAGACAACTGGCTAAGGGTCAAAGTACTTTTGTGAGCCATTATTACCATAAAACCATTTTTTTCTTTACATTCAAATCTCTTTTATAGGCCTACATACCACAGTGATATAGCAATACTATGCAATAGAAATGTCCACACTGTAAACCCTAATGCTGTAACTAATTAATTGAATTGAGGTCAATTAACTTAAATCATTACAATTCGTTTATCTTACTTAAACTTGATGAGTATTTATAACTTTTTCTTATTTTTGAGTTTGTAAAAATGTAATCTTTTAAGTTAGGTGAACAATTTTGCCGGTTTAATTTAGACAAAATGTCTCTTTAAAGTTTCACTAACTCAAAATCTTAGCCCAGTGATTTTGCGTCTGACATCATCCAGGTTCACGTACGTGCTCATGCTTTATTGTTTTTCTCAAGATGGCGGATCGGCCTCGCTTCACACTACAGTAAGTGTAATATTTACAAATCCGAGGAAAATTACATTCATTTTTTTAAGCAATATAATCACAGTAACAGTTTAATGTAATATAGAGTTGGTCAGAATGCGTTTACATGTGTTGCACTACAGAAAACGCATGTGTTGCATTACAGAAAAAGCTCCACTTGTTGCTAACTACCGTTATTGCTTAAAACTTTAGATACCTTAGCATTAGTTGTAATGAGTTAACTCTGCATTTTAACAGAATGTGTTCACGACAAAAACATTTTAAATCGGCAGATTTAAATTTTTTAAATCTTGGCACGAGGAAGGTTTTCCTCAGCCCGCGCTTAAGTTGTCATGGAGACGCGCGCTCTTACACAATTGATGAATCATGTAATATTGGTTCAGTCATATTGATGATGTCCTAACATTAATATCTTTGAATTATATTTTTAGATTAATAATGCTGAAGTGCTGACTGAGGATGCTGTATTGGCCCTGTTGTTCTGTTGTTCTGGAGAATAAATTGGACACCACCCACAGCACACTTCCAGGCCTTTCCTGTCTTGTTTGGAATAATGTATGCTCTTCACATTTTATATGATAAAGGAATTTGCAAAAACTTTGAATTTGTGCAAAATGTTTGCTTGGCATCGATGACAGAAAATAGAAAGTCTCCTAGCATGCAAACCTTAAAGAATAAATTGATGTAAAGCTTCTTTTTTCACTCAATAAAGGCTGTTACTGGGGTAGTAACTTCAAAACATATATGTTCCTTTAATTGGTAAGGGTGCATTTTAATATAAATAGGGATAGTTTGCCAAAAACGTAAAATTCTGTCATTTACGCACTCTTCACTTGTTCAAAACCTGTTTTAATTTCTTGCTTTTGTTGAACACAAAAAGTTATTTTGACAGTGGTTACAGGTTTCCGGCTTTTTTTCACAATATTTTTAGTGTTCAAAAGAAGAAAGAAACTCAAACAGCTTTAGAATAAGTGACGATTGGGTGAATATTCTGTCATTTAGTATTGGCTGAGCTATGAATAAATTCACATATATTTTTATTTAAAATTTCTTACTGTCTAATAATTGTTTTTGAAGTTTTAAGACATTTCTAATAGCATAAGAAGCAACATCTAAATTAATGTTGGACAATTATTGTTTAAAAATAAATGCCCAAAATGGTACTGTCTGTTTGTTTAAAATTACAGATGTATTTTGATATATTTATGTGGTTTAAAGATAAACATTATGGATAATTTCATTTGTGAAAATCAAGATGGAGAAGTTATTTTAAAAAATGCTATCAAAATGTATGAGCTGGGTGACTATTTAAAGTCGGGATAAATAAAAAATAAGTTAATTGCTATTATAATGTATAAGCTGGGTGACTTAAGTATTTAAAGTTGGGAGAAATTAAAACAGGCCACTGTGGCGTAGTGAGTAGCACGTTCGCCTTACATCAAGAAGGTCGCTGGTTCGAGCCTCGGCTGGGTCAGTTGGCATTTCTGTGTGGAGTTTGCATGTTCTCCCTGTGGTTGCGTGGGTTTCCTCCGGGTGCTCCGGTATCCCCCACAAGTCCAAAGATTTGTGGTACAGATGAATTGGGTGAGCTAAATTGTCCATAGTGTATGTGTGTGTATGAGAATGTATGGATGTTTCCCAGAGATAGGTTGTGGCTGGAAGGGCATCCGCTGTGTAAAACAAATGCTGGATAAGTTAGTGGATCATTCCGCTGTGGCGACCCCACTTTAATAAAGGGACTAAGCCGGCAAGAAAATGAATGAATGAGAAATTAAAACAATTAAGTTAATTTCTATTCAAATGTATGAGCTGGGGGACTTAAGTATTTAAAGTTGGTAGAAATTAAAACAATTAAGGTAATTGCTATTAAAATGTATGAGCTGGGTAACTTGGGTATTTTAAGTTAGTAGAAGTATCTTGCATGAGTGCAACAAACTCAAAACTTGATGTTTCTGTTTACTTAAAATAGAACATTTTATAACTTAAAAAATTTGACGTAACTGATTACCTCAAATTTTTTGAGTTTAGCCAACTTGTTCGGGTTTACAGTGCATGAAAAAAATAAATAAACTTGTGTCACTCCAATTGCCTGAGATCCTTGTTCAACTTCAGAATACAAAATAGGATGTTTTAGAAGAAATCGGAGAGCTCCTTCATCCTCCATAGTAAGCAACAGTCCCGAGACATTCAAAGTCCAGAAAAGGAACTAAAAACATTGCCAATGCTGTAAGTTCAGTGGTTTGACTGTAATCATACAAAGATCTGAGAACACTGTAAAGCTTTTTTCACCTCCACCAGGTCAGGACTGTTTACTGCAGTCATTATGATGTATTGTCATTAGAGTCAGCAGCACAACATGCAATCTTTGTATTGCCCATAGTTAATGTGGCCTTTACACTTTGACAAAAACAAAGACAGACATTTTCAAAGCAGAATATCTGACTTTAGCATTGTTCTTCAGATAAGTGAAGCTTATTTATAAACTAATTTCGAGAGGATCACATGCTTATGATTGCTCACGGATGGTCCCACGTCAGCTCATGAATGATTCACCAATCAGATGATTCCTTACTCACCATAAATAACCAGAGTTTTCTTGTCTCAGTATCTTCATCTTGGAGAACCCCAAGATTTTTTTTCAGGTTCTGCAGTTTCCTCTCACAGTTCAAAAACACGCAACCTAAGTAAATTGAACATACCAAATTGAAACCATAGCCAAGCTCTTAGCAAGTGTACATCTCTTCTTATCCATTCTATTGGCCAGAAATAAGTCAGCGGAGTTCATTGAGATCTACCTGAGCTCAAACTCCCCTCTCACCCGGCAAACAAGACGGAGCCCAGGGCTTGAGGATCTCATGAGCTCAGGGCTCTCTCCCAGGGTTGTGTTTCCGAAAACCATCGTTAGCCAACTAAGATCGCAAGTTGCATCGTTACAAACATAGTTTGTTGATTTGCCGTTTCCCAAATCCGTCGCTCAAATGAACATTCGCAAACTGCGTCGCAAACTTCCATGCTTGCAACCACACCTCTGGAGCTGTAGTTAGAAACATAGTTCCTGGCTGTGTTCTATTCCCAATTATCCCCCCATGCCCTATTTGTTTAGAACATTCTAACATTTAAACTTGGATTTTAAAAAATAAATAAATAAAGCATTAAAGTCGTCACTCTTACAGTTCAGTTTTGGTGATCTTCAAGTTTACAATTGTGCTCCCTTGGTAGTGCACTTTGAAAGCATTAATGTCATTTTGAACACAGCAGTGGCTCATGACCAAAGCTATAGATGACCTATTATTTAAAAGCGGAATTTACGCTTAATTTATTAAGTATCTGTACTGTAAATGACATGGGCCTGTTGGTTAGAAAATTTTTGCAGTGATTTGCATGCGTAAAATTGTAAAAGTAGACATTTAAAAATATATAAAATAAACAATGTCCTAATTAACAACAACAACAATAATAATCGTCATCATCATTCATATTATTAATATTATTCCATTAATCTTTTTTTCCTAATAAATAATAAATATAAAATTTAATTTCTTAATAAATGGCCTCATTATTTATTTATATGATTAATATATGATATTAGAGTTCGTGTTAGAATAGAATATGGAATGTTCTCAATAATATTTGTAAAGGAAACACAGGCTTTATATGTGTCATTTGCATATATTTCAGTTAATATAGAAAACGAGTGCATGTTTTTACTCAAACTAATATTGGATTTATTTATTTATTTATTTTTTAAATGCGTGTGCGTGTAAAACAATATAATTTGCACAAAGAAATTATGGAGTTCTTCTCTGAAGTTGTTACTCCCCCCATTTAGAGCATCATTGTGGGCATTTTACATTAGGTCACACTTTATTTTGATGGTCCCTTTGTTGAATTTAAGTTACACTGCAACTAATTCTCAGTAGATTATAAGTCGACTGTTAGGTTTGGGTTAGGGGTAGGGTAAGCTGACATGTACTTGCAAAGTTTCTTATAGTCAGTTAAATGTCAGTTGAATGTCAGTATCAACAGATATTAAGTAGACAGTCTAATACTTAAATGGACCATTGAAATAAAGTGTTACCTTACATTATGACTAACGTGGTTCAAGCAATGGATCGGCGACAGAGAAACTACAGGTTTTGGGAAACACTCGTCACTGCATGGTTCTTTTCCTAAATGATGCATTGCACTATGATAGTTCAGCCGCGAGTTACGTCATTGTTAGGGAAACACACTCCTGGACAGCATGCCCAAACAAGCTTTATTATCAATCATCAGCTAAGTGTGAACTTTTGAAACAAGAATGTTCACTTAGCATGTTTCTCACTTAGCAATATCTGCAAGCATATTATGGTATTTTTATGCTTTAGAAGAGTCAAAAGCTAACATATAGCTCCTTTGCAATTTGTTTATAGCAATAATTGTACCTTAAAATAAAGTGTGACCCTTTTTTTCAATGAATTAGGGGATGCTGAAAATAGTAGTAGCTTTGCTTAACAAAAATATGCTGCAAATATTTCATAAATATTTGATGAAATAATCAGTGTAATTAATTGCTAACTGAAATACGAACCAGGCTTAGCACAGAGGTGAAGCAGCCGCATGCATTAGCTCTCCACAAATCTCATCAGTCTTCCGTCATAAAAAATTCATCTGCACTCTGCAATCTAAGCTGGTCAGAATTTGCCCCACTCCATCTGATTGAGTGGAAAGAGAGGTTTTTTAAGAGACAGAGTGCAAGAGCGATGGGGAAAAATTGCTCGGTGTCTTGCAAGTAATGTGACTCATAGAGCCTTTTAATTGAATTTTTAACACCATTTTATTCTGGAATTTGCCCTTTGTAAAACAACTAAACGGAAGTCACAAGTAGAAATGAAACTGTTTTTCTTATTATTTTTATTATTATTATTATTATATACTTTTTCATCTTTACTGGTTCCTGGAAAAGAGGCAGTGTGACTGAGTCTGTTGCGTTTATTTTACTTTTCAAGAGTTCTTTCTTTTATTTGAAGCATTATAAAATATTTTCTCCACCTTCGAAGTAATTTATAAAATGAGGACAAGATCATATATGTCAAAGTAGTTTGGGATGGCTCCAGCATCACATACATTATCCTGTAACATGATATGGTAAAAGGATACTCAATACAGAGTTACTTGCTGAAAACCTGACAGCTTTGAAGATGGAAGGATTTAATAAAATCGGCCCTGAATTAATTATAGTAACTCTTTTGCTGTGTAATTGAATCTAGTATCATTTTGCATTCTGTTTAATGCAGAATTTACATGAGATCCTATGAGATTGTTATAAAATATTTAATTTTAGCCGGTGCTTTCCAGATGACATCAACTTAAGATCTAAGATTTAAATAAGGTGACTGCAAGAAGAAATCAAAAACAGAGTGAACACATTATAAGCCATAAGATATTTTACACAAAATGACATTTTAAATCATAAAGATGTGTAAAATCTTATACTACATGATAGGAAAATAGCAGAAATGTTTTAGTATTGATGTATACCAGTAATTTGACAACATGTATTTATTTTACAATTCTTGTTTGCGATTTATCCGTTTAGACTTGATTAGCCACTGTATGCCCTCTAATATGTCTTTGTCCTTCCCTCAGGACTTGTAAACTTTCCTTCCATTAATGAAATTACTAACAAAAAATAAGGTGCCAGGACATTCTGTTCTCATGTTTTCAGGCCACCTTTAACTTTGTTCTGCCTGCTGGGTTTGAGGTTTAGTACCAAATATCTCCAAGAGGGTGAACCTTGGTGAAATAGTATAAATGTCTCAATTTAGTCTAAGGATAAAATAATGTACTGCAACAAGCTACTCGTAGTACACAAAAAATAAAAAATAAAATGAATAAATAATAATTCTAATATTTTAGAAGACATCTGAGATCTCTCTGACCCTCTATACAGCAACTCAAAGTCAAAAGAAACAAAAATAGGTAACGCTTTCTTTTACGACCCGCAAAGTACCGTGTAAGTACAGTGAAATAACGGTGTACTTTTCTGTACGTATAGTATAGGTATAATGAACATACGTGTAGGTATAAGGGAACAAACTGTAATGCTTGGGTAATAAGGGGGTTACAACCAGATATGCAACACGCAAGTACCACGTAAGTATTGATTTTACAGTGTACTTTTCTATAAACTGCAAAGGAACAAATGGGTAATGTTTGGGTAATAAGGGGGTAACAACCAGATATGTAACACGCAAAGTATCGTGTAAGTATATTGATTTTACAGTGTACTTTTCTTTAAAGTTTCTATAAACCATAATGTTTGCTTAATAAGGGGGTAACAATAAGGTATTCAACACGCAAAGTACCACGTATGTATATTGCATTTACGGTGTACTTTTCTTTAAATATTGTATACATATAAGTATGATGCAAGGGTGGTAACAACCTAATGCAACCTGGTTGGGGGTAACCAACTGTTGCATTTCAGTGAAACTATTGCTGATGTTTTTATAGCAAAATGGAGAGTGCAATTTGGCCTTCAATCAATTAAAAATGCTGATGTAGTTTCTTCTGTTCTTACTGTTCAAAGAAACGCTTGTGCGTTGAAGTCCAGCTTCTTCCCTCCTTGTTCCCTGTAGTTATAGGGTAAATACAGCATTTGCGGGTTGTAAATTAAAGTGAAGCATTGTTCCCTCCTTGTTTACCCCTGGTAAACCAGTCAACTTTACCAACTCTATTTTGTAATGTGACAAATCTTTTTCCATAAATATGTTAAAGGAACACTCAATTTGTGGTTATTTAACTTAATTTTACAAGCCACCTAAAGTTAAACAGACAAGTTTTATCATTTTTTAATCCATTCAGTCGATCTCTGAGTCTGGCAGGAGCACTTTTAGCTTAGCTTAGCTTAGCAAGGATAATTGAATCAGATTAGACTTAGCATCTTGCTCAAAACCTGTATTCTTTAAATAACCTGTATTCTTTAAAAAACCTGTACTCTTTAAATCTTGTGGCGTAGTGAGTAGCACGTTCGCCTCACAGCAAGGTCGCTAGTTCGAGCCCCGGCTGAGTCAGTTGGCATTTCTGTGTGGAGTTTGCATGTTCTCCACATGGTTCCGTGGGTTTCCTCCGGGTGCTCCGATTTCCCCCACAAGTCCAAAGACATGCGGTACAGGTGAATTGGGTAGGCTAAATTGTCTATTGTGTATGAGTGTAAATGAGAATGTATGGATGTTTCCCAGAGATGGGTTGCGGCTGGAAAAGCATCCGCTACGTAAAACAAATGCTGGATAAGTTGGCGGATCATTCCGTTGTGGTGACCCCAGATTGATTAAGGGACTAAGCCGACAAGAGAATGAATGAATGAATGAATAACGGGATGAGAATGTGGTAAAATCTGAAAATGTGGTAAAAATGAGACGAGGGCTTTTCTTTTGTTCTGGATTGCTTTTGAAAATTGTTGATTGGGTTTAGGGAAGGAGGAGGGTGGGTCAATTCATAAATTTGGTTGGGTTTAAGAAAGAAGGAGGATGGGTTAGTCGATTGGTCGGTCAGTCAGTCATTCAGTCAGTCCAACAGTCAGTCGACAGCGGCCTTGCTGTGGGTTTACACGAGAACAGCAGGCACAATTGGCACCCACAAGAGAAATTTGAGATCTCAAAAAGTGTACACAGCAGCCTCTCGAGGATTCGCGAAAACAAAAAGTGAAAAAATACGTACCCTCGGGACGTATTCCATAGCCTTCAGAAACATACATAGGACTACGTTTTCAGAATGAACCTGGGTTGAAAAGTTGATTTTATTTCTTGGTCGATATGGCTAGGAACTACATGCAGTACTCTTATTCCGGTGTAATGATCAAGTAACTTCGCTGCTATACCATGGCTGCGTCAGGCAAAATGATATTACGCAGCACCTAAAAATAGTCCCAAACACCAAGCGCAGCACTTGCACCAGCAAACTCATTATGGTCACCCTTTATTTTGATGGTCTGTTTGTTGAATTTAAGTTACGTTGCATCTACATGCCAACTAATTCTCATTAGATTATAAGTAGACTGTTAGGTTGGGGTTAGGGTTAGTGTAACTTGACATGTACTTGCAAAGTTTCTTATAGTCAGTTAAATGTCTGTTGAATGTTAGTATCAACAGATATTAAGCCAATACTCAAACGAACCATCAAAATAAAGTGTTACCCTCATTATTAATGGATCTCAAAAAAGTTTGGCATGGCCCCTTTTATTGTTCCTTTTGTCACATTAAAACCATGTGTCACAACAGCTCTGTGTTTGTAATTGTAACAACGTTGTAGCTCAGTTTAGTTTTAATGTCATTTCTTGTATTCTAAGCAGTTTGCTTGGGTATTTTGTCACAAACACTAGATTAGCTGTTGCCCGTAGGTCACGCTAAAAAGTAAGCATCAGCCAAAGAACGTTAAATCTAAATAGGGACCCTCTGAAAATGAAAAATGCAAGTCTCAAGAGAAATGAACCAACATTATAAACACCAAGGCAGTGATAGTGAATATTGAACTCTATAATGAAATGTTTCCCCTATCGTTCACAAAAAGAGGCAACGTGCTCGAAAGCTCAAATCAGACCTTATAATAAATGGTGTTTTCTGTAAAGATGCTTTGCTCTGAGCATGCTGCGATGCCAACTTGCTTCTTTTTTTTTTTAACAGTGCTCTGAGGTGCATTAGCTGTAATTGATCTGTGCATTGCCAAGTTGCTTGATCTCTCCTCAGACCTCCGAACGGCATCTGTTTCAACCTCCCGTTCATTACTAGAGAAAATTACACTTCTGGCTTTGAGAAAAACAACTTTTACGAGGACCAAGAAAAGCAGAGTGAATCACAGTAAAAGAAACATGAGAAGCGCATACCGTTACCTAGGTTCTAAAATACACAAAGTGTGAGCTGTTAATAACGAGGCTGTTTAAAGTGCATGGGTGATGTTTTATGCTAAAATATGGAAGAAGATCTGAAACATCTCCTGTTTCCATGAGAGCAAGGACTTATGTTGTTCAGTGAATTGAGGGATAAGGTCTGAAGCTTTTATATAATGATAAATAGCATCTCTTGCTCTCTTATTCATCAATTGTTATTGAGATATACTGCAAGTGTAAGAAGTTATCATTTTATATTATTATCATGGATAAAGAACAAAATCCACCCTTAGAAACAAAGAATATCACAAAAGAAATGTGGCATTAATATAAAGAACTGAACAAAATATCGCAATATATACAGGCAATAATAACAAGGGGACAACAAGAAACAGGTATGCAGTATAAATGGTGTCCATGGCAACAAATAATGAGCATGAACTACAGAAGAGAACAACTGAAACAGGAAGCAAAACACACCGCTCCTGTAAGGGCTCAAGTACCCTCTGCACAATATGCTTTTTGAAATAAGTCACACTCTATTTTTGTGGGTCTGTTGGTTGAATTTAAGTTACACTGCATCTGCATGTCAACTAATTCTCATTAGATTATAAGTAGACTGTTCGGTTGGGTTTGAGGTTGGGGTTATGGTTATGGTTAGTGTAAGATGACATGTACTTGCAAAGTTTCTTATAGTCAGTTAAATGTCTGTTGAATGTCAGTATCAACAGATATTAAGTAGACAGTCAACTAATACTCAAGTGGACCATCGAAATAAAGTGTTACCTTGAAATGTTCTGGAAATATTTCATAATATCATGGATCATCATCGGTTTTGTTACCCCAAGGGCCATAAAGCAAAAAAAAAACAAAAAAACATCCTAATTCAGATCTTTTTAGTCATAGCAAATAACAGTATATGAAAGTTTACTCAAAAGTTTCCTGATTTGATATACAGTATAATTGTAGGGTATATTCTGTCTGCTTTTATAGAACAGAGCAGTCCATGCGTGTCAACTCTGGGATGTGAAAATACGGGATACCCTGCATATACTGTAATGCCCAGATCTATAATAAAAGCATTCGATGTCTTTCTTAACTTGTTATGCTCATTTAAGACAAAATTTGTCTTTAGAGAAAATCCATCATGATCGACATGTTTAAATATTATTATTAATATTATTATTATTGGTGCCACGGTGGCGTAGTAGGTAGCACGTTCGCCTCACAGCACGAAGGTCGCTGATTCGAGCCTCAGCTGGGTCAGTTGGCATTTCTGTGTGGAGTTTGCTTGTTCTCCCCGTGGTTGTGTGGTTTTCCTCCGGGTGCTCTGGTTTCCCTCACAAGTCCAAAGACATGTGGTATAGGTGAATTGGGTTGGCTAAATTGTCCGTAGTGTATGAGTGTGAATGAGTGTGTATGGATGTTTCCCAGAGATGAGTTGCAGCTAGAAGGGCATCCTCTGTGTAAAACTTAGACTGGATAGACTGGCTCATTCTGCTGTGGTGACCCCAGATTAACAAAGGGACTAACCCGACAAGAAAATGAAGGAATTATTATTATTATTATTATTATTATTATTATTATTATTATTATTATTA
>CAIGQQ010002476.1:479764-518754 GCA_903798035.1 Danio albolineatus | reverse complement strand
CAACCAACCAATCAACAAACCAACCAACCAATCAACAAACCAACCAATAAACAAACTAACCAACCAATTAACCAACCAATCAAACAACCAACCAATCAACAAAACAACCAACCAACCAATCAACCAATCAACAAACCAACATTCATTCATTTTCTTGTCGGCTTAGTCCCTTTCCCACAGCGGAATCAACCGCCAACTTGTCCAGCATATTTTTATGCAGCGGATGCCCTTCCAGCCGCAACCCATCCCTGGGAAACATCCACACACTCACACTCATACACTATACAGACAATTTAGCCTACCCAATTCACCTATGCCACATGTCTTTGGACTTGTGGGGGAAACCGGAACACCCGGAGGAAACCCACGCAACCACGGGGAGAACATGCAAACTCCACACAGAAATGCCAACTGACCCAGCCGGGGCTCAAACCAGCAACCTTCTTGCTGTGAGGCAAACGTTCTTACCACTAGGCCACCGTGGCGCCCTCAACAAACCAACAAACCAACAAACCAACCAAATTAACAAACAAACCAACCAACCAACCAACCAATCAACAAACCAACAAACAAATATTCATTTGACATTATTATTGCACGTCAAAATAATGTTTTCCTTACTCGCTGGCTAGACACAAAATTTTGATCAAATGGCGTTATGACCTAAATCTAACTTAATATATTAACGTCAATATTAGTGTCTTATGACGTTGTGTACCTGCTGGATCAAATCTACGGCAAAGGTATATGGCTTAGGTAAGTTGTCTTTGGTTTTATATGCTCATTTATACAAAGAGGAATTACCTTTAAGCTTCATTCATTTCAACAAAGAGTAAGCGGCTTCTGGCAACCTCCGTCTACGCGAAAGTATCAACAGAGGATCCTTCAACTTTATGCTAATGAGGAGTGACTTTATTGAGCGACAGCCAATAGGAGCACCAGAAGAGCTCACGTGATACTCTCTCAGCTGTCGGTTGTATTCTTGATGTATATACCTACAAAGACTTACAATGCCACCCAGAGCTAGAGTCAGCTACAAAGTCGCTGGTAGTCTGAATGAGGCATTAGAATCATAAGCACCATATTTGGCATATTTGGAACGGTCATGAATATTAACAAGCCCTGCTCTGATGCTCTTTTAGCTAGCTATCTTTACAAACACCTTTTTTCTCCAAAGTTTATTACTTTATGTATATGAAAACACAGCCCGAAAATCATAGCAACCTCTGCATATTCAGATGATGTTTAGGTCAGACTTTATTTTGATGGTCCGTTTATTGAATTTAAGCTACTGTACAACTAATTCTCGTTAGATTATAAGTAGACTGTTAGGTTGGGGTTAAGGTTGGGATTAGGTGTAGGGTTAGTGTAAATTGACATTAGGCCTGTCACGATATATATTTTTTTGTTGTACGGTATATTGTACCAAAATATATCACGATAAACGATATTATTGTCATTTTATTTAATGGCATTATAATAGCATCATAACGCAAGTACACTATTCAAAAGAACACATAATATATTTTAGGAATATTTAATTTATATAAGTCATTTTAATAATTTAATGATTAGGCATTGGAATCAGAATGTGAAAAAGCATATCCAAAACAAATAATAATAAATGTTAAATGTAAATACTATGTGTAACTAGTGTTTTTTGTTTTACCATACTGACACTGACACCTCAAACAGAGATAGAGAGGTTGTACAAACAGCTAAAACAGTGCAAGAATTGGTTTTTATGTATGGGCGATATATATTGCATCACCAAAAATCATTGAGGTCATGTCTATGTATTGTGTGATAAGTCGATATATTGATTATTGTGACAGGCCTAATTGGCATGTACTTGCAAAGTTTCTTATAGTCAGTTAAATATCTGTTGAATGTCAGTATCAACAGATATTAAGCAGACAGTCTATTAATACTCAAATGGACCATGTTATCGATGTTTATTAAAGTGTACCTCTGTGGTTTCACTTCAGAAAATGACAGTAAGAGCTAAGTGATATGACATAATGCATAAACGTGCATTAAACTCATATCCAGCAGTCTACATGTATTACCTCATCACAAACACAAGAGCCAAAGTTCTCAATAAACATGATAGATTAACAAAATATCCAATTAAACTGACCGCATGCCTCTTCAGGGTGACCCTGCATAAACTTACAATCATAATATCCTGTATTTTTGCTAGGTGACCTGCTGTAAACAGATGGCTGGTGGATAACTTGCTGCATAGCAAAGCATTAAAAAAACAACCTGTAAAGACATGGGCTGTTTCTCAATTCCAAGAATGCAGAGAACGGACTCGTGTTCTTGTGGAGACCGGTCTTGCTACAGTAGGTCACATCGGAAGAATGATCTCGAGAGACCGCGAGGACAGAGAACGCGTCTTGTGAGAAATGAGATGCTGCGTTCGTCCTGATGGTCACATGACCCTCACGTGTCTTTAACCGAAAACTATTTAAACATTACAGCATTTATACAGCGATTTATTGTTTTCCCCTGTTTTACAATATATGTTATGCATAAATACTTCAGAAATATACGCTGCACATCACAAATACAACAGATTTTAATACAAATTTCAACAAATAAACACCCTTAATGTGTTCATGCCTTTATTAAGATTTTTATGCTATTGTTTACTTTCACTGTCTCATTTAGGGAAACTCCTGAGGTAAATAAGTGTTATCTCTGAACTTTAATAATAAATTTATACAAAACACTGCGCTCCCACCTCCAGTTGCAATGACTTCTGGGACTTCTAGAGTATTGGAACTGAACTTCGGCGGATGATGATGACATTGCACGAAGACGCAAGACCACATATTGAGAAACAGCCATGGTGTGGCTGGCTTGGCTTTATTGCTCTCCCTGCAGCTCCCATTTTCAAAATAAGAGTCACACAATACATACTGTAGTAAATTTGAATTTTAGCATATATGAATATAGTACTAATGTGCACATTTAATAATAACAACAACAACAACAATAATAATAATAATAATAATAATAATAATAATAATAATAATAATTCCTTACTGATACTGATACTTTCCTTACTGATTTTCTGGGTATTCAAAGTGTTTTAATTATTCTTTCTTTATTTCTTTATTAAATTTTGGGGGGAGGCAGGGAAGGAATGTCCTTATCCATCACCAGTGTGTAGCATCCACCATTCTTCACCAGACCACACCACACCACACACCAGCTTATTGGAGGAGAGGAGATTATGTGTGATGAAGCCCCATATAACATAGCATGGGGTTAGGAGGTGGTTAGGAGGGCAGTGGGCAAATTTGTCCAGGATAAGGTGCACTTTAAGTTAGATTTTATTTACAAACATGTACCTTTGAAAATGTACCGTCCCAGATATATTTCTTTTTTGAGAGCAGAGTATGCTAGTTAGTTGTATATGTAGACCAGTCATTAAAATAAAAATAATATAACACATTCTATGAATAAAACAGCATTGATCAAGCACAGATATGAATAGTATTTATTTATGTGCATCATTACAAACACATTTTGTCAGATTTTCTGTTGATTTATTTATTCGTAAAATGCATTTAAGTGGAGAGAAATTACTTAGTGGGCCTATTAAGTAGAGGTCTATAAGGTGAAATTAGATTCTCCTTTTTATCTTTCGTCTTGTTTATGGTTCTCTTTTATACTGCCTCAGTTGTTGAGTGTGTGAGAGAGACCGAAAGAGATAAATGAGGTTTTTAAGTTGACTTATCAAGAGGCAGCAGTCGCCGCGGCATCTATGACTGAGCTGACCTACCTGTCAGCAGATCAATACCGCACGTCAGGGATGACGGAGAGTACGGCTGCACTCAGAAATCTTGTGTTTTCCTATTACACGCCGTCACCTGTTGACAGCCATTACGTGAACATGAAGGTATAGGAATCCCAGTCTCTTGCAGCCGATGCATCTGAAACATCCATTCACGGACAGTCAGACTCAAGCTAACCCACTCTGACAGGGCCAAGGAGACGCATGGCAGTAATGCACTGCTGCTGTCTCTAAATGAATCAATTTAACAGGACAAACTGAATGTGTATTTCACGGAGAGTTCATTAATTCTCTCTGACAGACAATCTCAGATAAAAAACACTGCAGCTGCCAATATTTTCCTTCTAAGTGAGGTCAGGCATTTGGGATTGATGTCACACTGCATTACATAAGACGCCTATGGTGTTTTCTGTTTTTTTTTTTCTGATCATTTGAATCACTAGAAGTAGACATACCTAGCACCTTCTGTTAGCTTGTACCCTGGATTATCTGGTTCAGCTAGTGCCCACTTTACAGTATAGCCTATTAAGTCATGGTTACCACTAGCTTTGAGCCTTTTTATTTAGGGTTTGGTCGGCCATCTGGCAGGGTTACACTGGTCAAAGTATTTAATATTATGGGCTCTATTTTAATGATCTAAGCCAGGAGTGTCCAAACTCCTTCCTGGAGGGTTGATGTCCTGCAGATTTTAGCTCCAATTTGCCTTAACACACCTGTAAAGATGTTTCTAGAAAGCCTAGTAAGAGCTTGATTAGCTAGCCATGGTGTGTCCGATTCGGGTTGGAACTAAACTTTGCAGGACACCGGCCCTCCAGGACCGAGTTTAGACATCCCTGATCTAAGCAATGTCTAAAGTGAATGGCGCAAAAGCACTAAGGCAGGGGTGTCCAAACTCGGTCCTGGAGGGCCGGTGTCCTGGAGAGTTTAGCTTCAACCCTAATCAAAGACACCTGAACCAGCTAATCAAGCTCTTACTAGATATACTAGAAACTTCCTTGCAGGTGTGTTGAAGCAAGTTGGAGCTAAACTCTTCAGGACACCGGCCCTCCAGGACTGTGTTTGGACACCCCTGCACTGAGGGCATGTTAAAATTGTCTTTACTTTGAAAAACAATGGTCAGTGTGTCAGCGCATGGTGTTAAAGTGTTGTCTCCACCAGTTTTCTCCACCGTGTCTAACATGGATCACCTGTGGTTGCTGCTGCCGTTTATCAGCATCACTTGTCTTTTCTCCTCCACATATACATGCCCATTTTTGAGTCCAGCCTCTCCACCTCCGTGCTCGCCTGCTCCAGCACCGACCTTGCTACTGGGGATCACTCCTCACCAATCTCGTTCATGGAGGGCCGGTGTCCCTGCAGGGTTTAGCTTCAACTTGCCTCAACACACCTGCCTGGATGTTTCAAGTATACTTAGTGATTTTTATAAAGCCTACGTGTGCATAATGTATGTCGCGTGACAATCTTACCTGTCCCACTCTCCAACCTCGGATGTGCGGATGGTAGACAAATGGAGAATAGATGTACCAAACTGTACACACACTGAACACAGATTGCAATTTCACTGACACACAACACAACACAGAAAATTCAAGTGTCCCAGGCCTCGCGAGTAGCGTCCTGTCACCTCTTTTATGCCACGGTGGCAGCGGCTGGATTGGAGAACGTATGATGAAGTCAGGGGGGACACGGCAAACAGCTGGGCAGAAGTAGCCAATAGGAGCCTCTGCATGAATGGAAGTGGGAGGAGAGAGAAAGAGCACGCGAGAGAGAGAGAGAGAGAGAGAGAGAGAGAGAGAGAGAGAGAGAGAGAAAGAGAGTGAAAGAGGAACTGGCAAAAAGAAATAAATAATAATAATAATCACACAACACAGGAATGTAACAAATACCTTGATAGACCATAGCTTGTTTAGGTGTGTTTGATTAGGGTTGGAGGTAAAATCTGAAGGACGGCTGCCCTCCAGGAACAAGTTTGGTGACCTCCGCCCTAAATCCTTTTGGAAACCCCCTGGAAGAGGGAGGAGCTTTCTGTTGCCGAACATCCAGCCTGCGTTCCCCATCGACGACCAGCAAACGGCAGCTGCCTTTGTTGCTTGTCAATAGACTTTCAGTTTGAGCAATTTCTGTCTGCGTATTCTGTCCTGCCCTTTTGACAATCCTCTAGCACCTGAGATAAAAAAAATAAACAAATAGTACTAATATAATTCTTATTATTTAATTGATGAAGATTGAAAGCAAATGGGAATTTAAAACCAGCCAGTATGGATCTACTCACTGAAAGTCCACCATTATTAGGACACTTATTATATATACATCACTTAGCGGTATGATGCATGAATGTGCTCCACGCATCTCATTTCTATACACTATGAACAGCAGCTATGCTAATTATTCTTTTTGTTCTCTATTTCCAACTGGGGATACTCATCCCGAGGCCCCCAGAGACTATGCAGCGCCACGGATGCGATCCAAGAACTGCGACGAGATGATTTCAAGGCTCCATAATCCTGGACCTCACTGTATCCCGAGCAGCTGCTTGGCAGAGTAGCAAGCAAGAGACGGATTCCTCGAGTTCTCCAGCCTCCTGCGCCTAGACTGCAGCTAGTGCTGCGCACCGATGGATTACTCTTCTGTGTTGGACTCTAAGTAGTGAATATTAAACAACTCTGAACTGAACTGAACTCAAACATTAATAACTGGACTGACATTTTCAATTTATTATAACCTTCCGTCTGAAGCTGCTTTGACACAATCTACATTGTAAAAATGCTATACAAATAAAGGTGAATTGAATTGAATTGAAAATTGAATATAAAATATTACAACATGAAAATATGATGTTCAATGCATTGAAGAACTGAAATCTGAAGCCTGGAGATGCTAGGATTTGTTTGTTTGTTTGATAGACCTAGTCAAATTCTAAATGTTCCCAACAGCCGATAAACTTCCGGCAAGCTTTCCTGTAATGAGCCATCAATGATTTTGTATTATTGTTTAAAAAAAAAGCCGTTGAAATGTCTCCTTTGGCAATCTCTGGATGACGCTTGCCAAGTCTAACATTATTGTTTGTAAGTGCCCCTCAAGAGGGTACAGGACAAATCCAGTGCGCACAATTCTAACAGACGAGGAAATGACTAACATCCCAAAACCCACATGAGTCACTTCAAATATTAATTTACACCACGCAACAGAGGAAGAGCAAGAATTATTAATGGATAATGGGGCCAAACTGCACGATTTTCATTTGCCTGGACAGTCTGTGCTATTAGTCATATGCTGCCGTTTTTCCTCCGAAGGCAATATGGCAGATGCTTTCTCTTTAATATTACTCTGGGTTCTACTTTGATCTCTTTTTTGCAGATGATCTGCACTGAGATCTGATTCATTTATTATGTGCAAAGGAGATGCATTTTGCGGGAAGGTGCATCAACGAAAACTGTAAATGACATGAACATGAATGGAAAGAGTAGGGAGGGGGGGCACAGGATAATCTTGGGTTATCGACAGCATATTAATTGTGTGGCATGCCAGGCTGATGTGCTAAAATGCAGTATTGATAGCTGAATTGGCATTCACTGTATTTGCTAGATGCTAGTGCCTCCTGTTTGAGTGTAAAGGAGTCTGCCAATTCAATTCAGTTCAATTCGAGTTTATTTCTATAGCACTTTTACGATGTAGATTGTGTCAAAGCAGCTTAACATAGAAGTTCTAGTACATTGAAACTGTGTCAGACCAGTTTTCAGAGTTGAAGATCAGTTTAGTTCAGTGTGGTTTAAATTTCACTGCTGAAAGTCCAAACACTGAAGAGGAAATCCATCGATGCGCAGCTCCACAAGTCCCAATCCAAGCAAGCTAGTGGTGACAGTGGCGAGGAACAAACTTCACCAATTGACGAATGTGAAGGAACAAACCCAGAGAGAAACCAGGCTCAGTTGAGCACGACCATTTCTCCTCTGTCCAAACTTCTTGTGCAGAGCTGCAGTCTAGGCACTGGAGGCTGGAGAATGCTGGACGTCCATCAGGGAGAACCCGAAGGTGTGAGTAGACCACCGACGGGTGTTCAGCCAGGCCCATGGGACCAATGCGAAGACTCTTGTGTCACTGGAGTCTTTCAGGAATCAGTTTCATGCTCTCCCCTTTTCCATGACCGCCACAGCATCTGCTCAGGATACGGCCTGGTCTAGGATTATAGATACCCTGACATCATCTCTTCAAAGGTCTTGAATCACATCAACGATGCTGCACAATCTCTAGAGGCCTCGTGATGAGTATCCCCAGGTGGAAAGAGAAAACTTAGTGGATGCAAGGATGCAATTGTGAAATGAAAAATTAACGAAAGTAACTCTTAAGTGACAAAAGTAACTCTCAATTTTCAGGAACAAAATCTCAGTAAGCAAGCTGTCTCAATTACATACGCTTTAAAAATACATTTTATTAATTGATGTTTTTGCTCTGAGATAGTTAAAGCAGCAATACATCACCCAAACTATTTGTATTAGAGGCATGATTTTGGATATTTGCATGTGTAGTGGAAATATCAGGACACAAAAATATTCATTCATTTTTTTTTCAGCTCAGTCCCTCTATTAATCTGGGGTCGCCACAGTGGAATGAACCACCAACTTGTCTTTGGACATGTGGGGGGAAACCGGAGCACCCGGAGGAAACCCATGCGACCATGGAGAACATGCAATTTCCTCACAGAAATACCAACTGACCCAGCCGAGGCTCAAACCAGCAACCTTCTTGCTGTGAGGCGATCATGCTACCCACTACAGCACCGTGGTGCCCATCATGTATTCAAATTTTTTATTAATATATTGTATTAACCAGTATTGTATATTAAAGTGTTAATTGCCACAATATGTCATAGCTATAAATGGCAACTGCTAACTGTCTAACTATTTGTTAGCTATGAATGATTTTCGAAAGTCTTCAGTTGAAGAACATGATGTTGAAATGCCCACATTATGGATTTTTTTCAAATGACTTTTTCTGGAGTGTGTAACGTGGTGAATAAAACCATCATGCATAGTTTTAAATCAAAAAGCGCACCCTGTAGAAAGTGATCGTCTCTCAAAAAGAAAGAGTTGACTCAATCATTAAAATGAGTCATTTTGAAAACGAATCCCAAACCATTTCATGTTGACATGAAACTGCCAACTGTGAGGAGTTAATGATTAAGGTTAATTTTAAAAACAATACCTGTAATATAGTTCGTTGCAGTGTGGGAAGAAGAAGACAGGGTCAACGATGAAAGGGAAGTATAAATTTTTATTTCTCTCAAATAAACACAACCACACGTGTAGCTGTGTGTGTGTGTGTACGTGCCCTCTCTTCTCCTGACTGCTCCTTCTCTCCTCCTTAAGAAGGTGTCTCTCCAGCCCAATCACTAGAATAAACAGGTGTTATTTATTATTTCTGATTGGCCTGCTGATTATCCGCCGGGCTCTGAGCATGCTCTCCCCCCTCATTGGGTGTTCAATCAGGCTTACCTCTTCACAACACCCAACCCAGAACAAAGTTCAGTTGTATTGTAAGGGATTAAGTGATACAGTACCAACAAATGTGACCTTGGACCACAAAACCAGTCTTATATTAATAAGGTATATATATTTTTTTATTTTTAGAATAAACCATGTATGTGAGATTTATGCATTTTATACATTTTTTTTTTTACTCCTTGGCTGTCATTTATACACTGTAAACAATTTCTTGTAGAATCTACAGCAGAGCTATTCAATTAGTTTTTCATGGGGGACAGTTCATGAAAACCATCCTGAATGAGAGGCCGGAGAGATATGACCTGCAGTATAAGTGATGACACAACAGCAATATAAGAGCCCATATGCTGTATTTTTGCTCCTTAAGACACCTACGTCAGCTTTTTCTACAATAAAACATTAATATGTTTTATTTCGAAATATTTCGAAACATCACAGCATTGTACAATCTGGCTTTTTTTACAAACACGTTCAAATGTTGTATTTCAAAGCTCAACAGAATCAGTGTATTGCTCAAGAAGGCTTCTTCTACATTCAGTCACATTCAAATGTTTTGCTTTGAACTGCGTAACAATTAGGAATGCAACGATTCTAGATTTTGGTTGTGCGATTACAGTCTGAAGATTAATCCTGGTTTCACGGTTATCACAATTATTATGCATTTAATAAATTCAGAACACCAGAAGTTTAGAAAAATCACAAGAAAACTGCTTATAATTTAAAGTGTTGTTAATTGCAGCTCAGTATCCAAATACAGCACGGAATATGAATAAACAACAAACAATAGTCCATTTCTACGGTGGCCGAGAGAGGTTAACACGCTGCAATTTAAGAAAGCACATGCAATAACAAAAAACACCAGCAAATTCAGAAACGATCTTCATCAATTTGACAGCACACCTGTTGCAAATTCTCAAAACACATACAATGGAAGAGACGCGCAGCAAATTGGTCAAAACACAAACAAAAGAAACGCGTAGCAAATTGGTCAAAACACAACGGAAGAAACGCGCAGCAAACAGTCACATAAACACAACGGAAATGTTTCAATAGGACCCAAAAACATGGCGGAACCAGCTGAGATACAGATGTAGTTAATTTATTTAATAATGCAACATTTCAGTTTATCATTAGTTAGACTGACAATTTACAAAAGACAACGGAATCGTGTAATCAGGATATTAAAAAAAACAAAGACCTTTTCAAAGACCACCAATCACTCCACTGAACAACAGTCACGGCGGGTCCGTATCTCAGCTCAGCGTTTCTTCCGTTGTGTTTTGACCAATTTGCTGTGCGTTTCTTTTGTTGTGTGTGTTGTGACAATTTGCAACAGGTGTGCTGTCAAATTGATGAAGATCGTTTCTTAACTTGCTGGTGTTTTTTGTTATTGCATGTACTTTCTTAAATTGCAGCACGTTAACCTCTCTCGGCCACCGTACATTTCTCTCTTTGGACTTAAAAATAAATGAAAATGTTTTTGATTTAAATGTGAGTGATGATTTGACAATCAAAATAAATGAAAAAATAAATAAAAATGAGAATAAATTTAAAATGGTATTTGTCTAATGTTAATTTAAGCTATATATTAGCTAAGAATTTAAATCAAGTTGTTATTATCTGTGTTCATACATACATAATCATTTTAATCATTTGTAATAATTAATGTATATTGTTTGCATTGCACTGAAAGCCACGCGCAACTCTCACCACTACAGCTTGAGATCATTTCTGCTGTGTGCACCTGGAGGTCTGCTTGCGAGCCGTGCTCGCAACGTTCCCAATATGCTCATGTCTCCATTAGAAATAAGTATATTGCTTGTGGAAAAGCCGTCATATGAGAACAACCTCCAGCTATAGTTAATCCAATGTGCGTGCATATTAGCCTCGATATAAGCTCGGAACTTTAAACTAGCACACAGTTGGCATAACTTTGTTTGGTTGCAGCAGTTTTGCTCTGTACAACAGAAATGCAGCGTTGAGAAGCCTTTACGATTAATTAACTGTAATAAATTTAAGCATGGTTAATAGTGAAATCAGCTAATCATTGCATCTCTATTGACAATATCAGTGCAGTGTACAAAAGGCCTTTTCTACAAACATATCCAAATGTTTTTGGCAGCCTGTGTCACTCACTTAATGTCACTTGACTCACTCTCTGTACACCCTTCAACTGCAGCTCGTCCTGTACTGAACAGACGCACGTCACTTCATAACCATAGCGGCTGTTTTTCGACTAAACTAAATTTATTTTTGATGTCTTGGTCACACTATTTGGAGGGCCAGAACAAATTGGCCCCCTGTGGGCCGCCAATTGAATAGCCCTGATCTACAAAAACTTACTGGAAGCAGTTTGCTGGTAACTTACTGTATATTAATTACAGCAAAAATGCTGCATTTACATTTACAGCAGCACTGACTTACAGTATTGTATAGCTTTACTGTAAAATATGGATTAATGCAACTTTCAAATACAGTAACACACTGCATAACTGTCCTACAGTAAAATACATGTCATATTAAAGTTAAATACTTTGTAATTTACACAGTGTAGCGTTGATTTAGTATACTGTAACTTGGCTGAAATATTCATGATCTTTTGTTTCCCTTCATTTCATACTTAACCACAGTGCGTGACTACGAATAAGTGGGGCAACGGCTGCTGTCTCTCAGCAGGATAACATTTTTCCCCCCTTCCTAATGGTACGTTTGGAAAAAAAATCTGAATCCTCGAAGACTGACTTACGAAGGTGATGTTTGATCACCCTATCTCTCTGGATATTCATATTCATCACTCCCTTTTGGGCCTTACGCAATTTGTGTCTGCTTAGCTATCAATTTAAGATGTTGTATAACTGAAAGAAAACCTATTTCTGGAAATACATTTTTGTTTTGCTCTTCGTAATGCACATGCAAAGCACTGATCTGAGACCTAGAACACATTTTTTGCACTGCACTCTCACCAATATCAGCTTAGATTGGGCAAATGCGCAACTGTATAAATCCACATTCAGCCCAAAGTGAATTGAAAATATTTAGATGTCTGCTAAAGGCACCAGAAGGTTTTCTTATTTCCTTTTCTTTTCGTTTTTTTAGTCCCTGATAAGCTCAACACAGGAATATATAAACTGTTGATAGGCCTAAACTCAAATTGGATGGTTTCCTGCAGGTTATTTTATTTCGTTTTTGTAAACATTACTCCTAAGAGAGCCATCTAACAGCAAATACTTCATTTGGTAAAGGTAGACAGTGATGTGTTGTATTTAATGTATTTAAACCCCCTTTGGTTAGTTCAGATACTGAGCTTTCATTGTTGATATGTATTGCACTGTAGGTTGGTTTGATAAAATGTCATCCTGAGCTTTATAGGTTTTATAGACATACCAAAACTGCTAACTGATTGATTGATTGATTGATTGATTGATTGATTGCATGTCAGTGTGTTTGCATGGGTTTCCTCTTGGTGCTTCGGTTTCCCCCACAGGTCCACAGACATGCGCTATAGGTGAACTAAATAAGCTAAATTGGCCCTAGTGTATTTGTGTGAATGTGGGTATGTATGGGTGTTTCCCAGTGTTGAAATGCGGCTGGAAGGGCATCCGCTATGTAAAACATATGCTGTATAAGTTGGCGGTTCATTCCGCTGTGGTGACCCCAGATTAATAAAAGGACTACGCTGAAAATGAATGACCATTTCCCACCACCATCTTCCCTTGAACTGTTAAACATTTTGTATAACATATTTCTGATCGCCATGTTGTGCTTTACCAACAACGATTTAGATGGTTCCCTGGTTCCTAACACACAACCTGAGTCACCAAATAACATTAGATCCCAAAACATGTTTTTTTCTAGCATTCAGAGTTGGTGGTTTTCTTTTGTCTTTGTCCCATAGCAACTGCAAAAGCTTGACGTGACGTTCATTCCTTGGGTTTTTTGCAGCATATTTGTGCTGTAAACATGTTTCAACAACACAAAAACATTTCTTACACTGCAAAAATATGTTTTGCTTACCTGGAGATCTTGTCTTGTTTGTCTAAATATTCTTGAAGGGACAGTTCACCCAAAAATGAAAGTGGACTTGCTATTTACTCACTCTCCAGTGTTTCAAACCTTCAAAAGAAGATATTTTAAAGAAAGCTGATAACCTGTAACCATTAACGTCGATCATAGTTAATAATTAGAGGGTTCCAACAATTTCCTTAATGTATTATTTTGTGTTAAAAAAAGGTTTGAATCAAGCAAAAGGTGAGTAAATGGAAGACATCATTTTCATTTTAGAGTGAACCAAGTCAAGAAGCATTTTCTATACAAGTTATATATATATATATATATATATATATATATATATATATATATACAGTATATATATTCATTCATTCATTTTCCTTTCGGCTTAGTCCCTTTATTAATCCGGGGTCGCCACAGCAGAGTGAACCGCCAACTTATCCAGCATTTGTTTTACGCAGCGGATGCCCTTCCAGCCACAACCCATCTCTGGGAAACACATCCATACATTCTCATTCACACACATACACTATGGACAATTTAGCTTACCCAATTCACCTGTACCGCATATCTTTGGACTGTGGGGGAAACCGGAGCACCCGGAGGAAACCCACGCAACCACGGGGAGAACATGCAAACTCCACACAGAAATGCCAACTGGCCCAGCCGGGGATCGAACCAGCGACCTTCTTGCTGTGAGGCGAACGTGCTACTCACTACGCCACCGTGGTGCCACAGTATATATATATATATATAGGGCCAAGTCTCATATATCTAAACCATATCTGGGCCAAGTCTCAGCCAAATTAATAACCCATAACTGGGCCTGAACTGGGCCAGATATGTTAGTATTTCATAACTGCAATAAATTTGATAAACTCATGAAGCATTTTGCTTTATGGCTGCGCTTTTTTCTTGAAGGGGCCTGATTGGTAGAATTTTCTCTTTACTCAAAAATAATTTACTGTACATGTTTTTCAAAAGTGGGTCAAGATAGGCCAAACTAGCATGACTCACATATACTATCCCACATAGCAAATGTTTTCTGGCCCAGCTTCGGCCCACACAATACCTTTTTCCCTTGGCCAAAGTACCGCAAAGAATGACAGTCCTGAAGTGACCCATAACTGGATTAAAGACAAGGCTCACACATGGGCCATAACCAGCCTGAATCTCAACCAATTTATCAGCCTGAACTGGGCCAAAACAGGTTTATTATTGGTACAGATTCTCAGCTATAAGTTTATACTTCATACATAGCAAATGTTTTCTGGCCCAACTCTGGGCCACACAATAATATTTCTCTTGGCCCAAATAGCGCAAAGACTGACTGTCCCGAAGTGGCCCACAACTGGATTACAGACAAGGGCCACATATGGGCCATAACTGGCCTGAATCTCAGTCAATTTATTACCCTTAATGGGCCCTGAACTGAGCCAAAACAGGTTTAATATTGGTACCCAGCTATAAGATTCTCAGCTATAAGTTTATACTTCCCACATAGCAAATGTTTTCTGGCCCAGCTCTGGGCCACACATTAGTATTTCCCTTGGCCCAAATATCGCAAAAACTGAGCTATAAGTTTATACTTTAACCAGAAACCTCGAAAACTGAGCCATGACCCAGCCTAATGTTACCTAAACAATGTGAACAATCGCTACACTGATCTGGGCCATACACCTCCCATCCACAACTGGCCCATATGTAGTTTGCCGTCATGCATGCAGTGCCATCATTGCCATGCATGGCCCACATTCGGCTGACATTACGCATACCAGATACTACACTTGATATCTGGCCCAAGTCTTTAGTGCCGCATATAAGGCCATGTTTGGCCCACATGTTGTATGCCAGTGCCGGACGAATACCTGCTGTGCCAGCTTTATGCCAAATCTGGGCCAGAAGTCTTTGCTACCTGGGATGTTTAGAATATGCCTTACAGAACCAAATGTCTGCACGGTTTGGAAATAAACACTTGTTTTGTGCAACCTGTTAGACTTAGATCGAAATTGCACTGTCTGAATCCAAAATAATAATGCGTCACACAAAAATCTCTCTCCCAACACCTTAGGGTAAAAGTCTGCAGGCAACTCATCAGATCAGCAGCTGCTGCTCAAGGATATTACCTGAGGAGCAAAAACAACAAGACCCTTTGATTAATCTTGGGAAATCGGATCGAATAAAGAACAGGTTTTTGAATTGACTGCCAAATGAATCACAATGCAGCTAAGTGTCTCGGGAGGGAACTGAATAGAACATTCTGACACCTGAATGGTCCAACAAGAAACAAAAAAATCTATCAGCAACAAACAATAGCATTCTTTTTTTTAAGCCGAGGGGATCCTAAGACTGGTTCGGTTAGTGCTGGAATGGTGAAGGAATGAGGAGGAGCAGGGGACGGCTTTGATGAAACTGTCTGCTCATTAAAGAGAACAGGCATTAATCACCAGTCAGTGGCAACCCTCAGGTCCGGAAGTGGTTGGAACTCGGCGAGGCGTTGAGGTGTCCAGGCTCTGATTAGGAAGACGCCGGATGACATGAGCGGAGTGGGGGGAGGGGGGTTGTTGAGGGATCACTCCATTAATTGCGAATTATTTACATGCCAAAGTTCTTATCAGCTAATTTCGAGAGCCGGCACGATCTGGATAATTCCATCCAGAATGAGGGCACGCAGTTCAAGAAGAGTTTGACTCTTTCTGATCTCACATTTGGGGTTTGTTGGATTTGAAAGGTTTGTCCTTCAGAATAGGGCTGTGCAGTATGATGATATTTATTGTATTGTAACTTTATATTATGCTCTCTATCGTTTATTTTGTGGTGTCACAAAACATATTGATTATAACAATATTACACATCAAGGTAACACTTTATTTTGATGGTCCATTTGAGTATTAGTAGACTGTCTGCTTAATATGTGCTAATACAAACAAATATTTGACTGACTATAAGAAACTTTGCAAGAACATGTCAACTTACACTAACCCTTACCCCAACCTAATTGTCTTCTTATAATCTAATGAGAATTAGTTGGCATGTACATGCAATGTAACCTAAATACAACAAACAGACCATCAAAATAAAGTGTGACCCACATCAATACAGGGATGCAGACAAAAACATGAATGACATCACAATGGGAAAGTTGCAAAGTTGAAAATCTTTGCATTTATTGTCTACGGACAATGAATTGTCTAATTGTCTCTAATTGTCTCTATTGTACCGCATGTGCCTTTAATAACTGTCCCTTTAATAATCATCCTGTGATGTTAAACACCTTGAAATGGAGACACTGGGTCTCATTCACTATCCATGTGTCGGCACAAATTTATGCATAATATGTGCTTAAGAACATTTTCACAAATGAATTATGATTCATCAAAACGTCCATACTAAAAGTTATTCTAAATGTACAGAAAAAATCATGAACAACTTGTATGCATCAACACAATAATCATAATACACCTTCCAAGCATATATAAAGAACCCTACATTTAATTATATATATTTTTTTGACAGAGTATATATATATATATATATATACACACACACAGTTGAGGTCAGGATTATTAGCCCCCCTGAATTAATAGCCCCCCTGTTTATTTTTTTTCCCCAATTTCTGTTTAACGGAGAGAAGATATTTTCGACACATTTCTAAACATAATAGTTTTAATAATAACTCATTTCTAATCACTGATTTATTTTATGACAGTAAATAATATTTGACTAGATATTTGAAGACACTTCTATACAGCTTAAAGTGACATTTAAAGGCTTAACTTGGCAGGTTAGGGGAATTAGGCCAGTTATTCTATAATGATGGTTTGTTCTGTAGATTATCGAAAAAAACATTAGATTAAAGGGGCTAATAATTTTGACCTTAAAATGGTCTTTAAAAAATTAAAAACTGCTTTTATTCTGGCCAAATAAGACTTTCTCCAGAAGAAAAAATATTATCAGACATACTGTGAAAATTTCCTTGCTCTGTTAAACATCATTTGGGAAATATTTAATAAAGAAAAAAAGTCTAAGGGGGGAGCTAATAATTCTGACTTCAACTGTGTGTGTGTGTGTGTATATATATATATATATAAAGAACAATCACCTGCTCTTTTCTTATATAAAGGATGATTATTGTTTTACACCTTGTGTTTGGAGGCATGGCAACTGTGACTGTTTCTTTAGAGAGTGTTCAGATATGTTTCCTGAGAGAGATGACCCCGGTCACACTGAGTGTGTTCTTTTGCAGTGAGAGGCACCTGTATAACTGTTGTGATTTCATCCACTCTGGGGAGATTTTGAGCCTTAATTTGGCCTCAACGTTCTCTGTGTTTCAGCAACTGGAATAATTTTTGGCAGCAAATCTTATTTTGACACATATTCTGGAAAAAAATACTTTGGAATTTAAAAAAAAAACTCATCAATACACTGGGCAGATTTACTACCCTTTCGTTATATTTGTGGCTGTTGGCCCCATTGGCTTGCATTTTCCATTCCATTTGTGGTTTTCCCTGTTGAGAAGAGGTCAAATTTGGGTCACACTTTATTTTGATGGTCCGTTTGTTGAATTTAAGTTTCACTGAATCTACATGCCAACTAATTCTCATTAGATTATAAGTAGACTGTTAGGTTTAGGGTTTGGGGTTATTGTAAGTTGACATGTACTGGCAAAGTTTCTTATAGTCAGTTAAACGTCTGTTGAATGTCAGTATCAACAGATATTAAGCAGACAGTCTACTACCTTGTGGAGTTTCAATGATAATGAGAACGGTGAGGAATCAGCCCAGAACTACTCGGGAGGAACTTTTCAATGATCTCAAGGCAGCTGGGACCATAGTCACCAAAAAAAATAGTTGGTAACACGCTACGCCGTGAAGGACTGAAATCCTGCTGTGCCCGCAAGGTCCCCCTGCTCAAGAAAGCCCATCTAAAAGCCTGTTTGAAGTTTGCCACTGAATATCTGACTGATTCAGAGGAGGACTGGGTGAAAGTGTTGTGGTCAGATGAGACCAAAATCGAGCTCTTTGGCATCAACTCAACTCGCCGTGTTTGGAGGAGGAGGAATGCTGCCTATGACTCCAAAAACACCATACCCACTGTCAAATATGGAGGTGGAAACATTATGCTTTGGGGTGTTTTTCTGCCAAAGGGAAAGGACAATTGCACCGCATCAAAGGGAGGATGGATGGGGCCATGTAACGTCAAATGTTGGGTGGGAACCTCCTTCCCTCAGTCAGGGCATTGAAAATGGGTCGTGTTTGGGTACTCCAGCAATATATATATATATATATATGTGTGTGTGTGTGTGTGTGTGTGTGTGTGTGTGTGTAATTGTATTTATTGCAATCTCTTCTTAAAAATTCTACTTCTTTTATTAATATTATCTAGTCTGAGAGTAACGCAATTTTGATTCTCTGTAGAGTATGCCCTGCACATGTGGTTGAATTGACATTAAAGCTGACTTTGAACACAAATTAGCTACTGAATCAAAAACTTAGAAATCGCTGTGAGATTTTGTCTACACACTTGTATAGTTATCTTCATGGGGACTTCGACATCATTTTATACTGTCCAGACTCTATATTCTATCCCACTAACTCAGCCCTCACAGGAACCATGCTTGATTCTGTGTGGTTTATAAGGTGTTTTCCTCTCAAATGTTGTCACAAAGTCAAAATTTACTGGTATTGCTATACTTTTGGGGAGTTATATACTATATTATATACTATACTTAAGTGCTATACTTATGGGTCCTATCCTCGAACTTGAGCGATGTTTACCTTATCAAATATAGATAATAATTGAGAAATCATGAGAAATCCCTGAAATGAAAGCTGTTTGGCTTTCTTGCTGTCTCACTTATCTCCAGATCAATTATATATTTAGAGAAGTGAGAAATCTACATAACTCAATGCCTTCCCCAAAATCAAAAGCTGAAATCTGTCCTATGCCTGATGTCAGCCTTGTGCTGGAACATCCCACAGTGTCTCAGATCAGCCGCAGACTTCACAGTGACAGAGGCTTTGATGGAAACCTGAAGACGCCTGCTCAGAGGGACTCGGGATAATAAGAGATATGTATGCATTATGCAGCGTCGTGCGAAAAGGGCTTTAATTAGGTTAGATAATTGGTTGTACATAATAAAGCACTCAGGAAAGTGTTGACAAGTCACATGGTCAAGAAATGTGAGCATGAAATCATTTTATCGGCTCTCTAAATGGAAAGGCTAATGAGATATCTACCCTTAAGTCGAATGCTTTATGTTTATATTAATAATAGAACTAAAGCACATAAAAGAAATAGGAGCGATTATGCAGCAGTGGTGTGTTTACTTAATACAACGTATTGTCAGAAAGAAAAATGAGAAGAAGGAAAATGCTGAAGATCCATTTTGCATAATAACCTTCAAGCATATTATGTGAAATAAATGTAACTGAATGCATCTACCACACTTTTTACAATTATATATGTCTTACTTGAAGTTATTATAATTTTTGGAGTGATGTTGAGGGAATGACATCCTATGCAGTATTATATTATATTATGTTATAACAGCTTGTCACCCAGTGATAAGCACAGTTATTCTGCAAAATTAATGTTAACGTGAGCAGCATTTGTCTTTCAGTTCCATTTGCGATAGCAGCACCCTCCCAATGGGTATTGGATAAGATGAAATGGCTAAGCATCCAGCCCGAAATATACAACTATCGCATTGAAACTCCAAGTTATTTTACAAGAGAGAAATTAAAGGCCTACAAGTCTTTGGATGCCTACAGTTTTGTTCTGTGTGGTCATGTTCAAGAAATAATGCTCCATGATTACCAGATTTAAAACTATGTAGTGCTAAAAACCGAGGTTCTGCCTAGCTGAAGTCAAGGATAGAAGACGAAGCTGTACAAGGTCTGGGTATTTATCAACAACTGCATTCTGACAGCGAACTGCACCTGTATGGCAGGATATGTGAATGTACATGTGAGTTTACATTTCATTCTAAGCATTCAGTGTCTGCAATTTATCTTACCTGATAGATCATGAGAACTGCAGTCGAGCATTTTTAATTAAGTCCTCACTCCATTCAGCTCTTATGACAGCTGTAAGCCAAAGACGTCTGCGGTTGGCATTAAAAGCAGTGTGGCGTACGGTAAAATTTAGGTTTTCTATTTTCAAATTTAGCATCCTACCACACAACACGACATGTTTGCTATTGCAACCAGTCTTTTTTTTTTGTAACCGATATGCACAGTTGAACCCGTGTGATGTATGTTGGTAGTTCGTCCATACCACATGTCTTTGGACTGTGGGGAAACCGGAGCACCAGTAGGAATCCCTCACAAACATGTGGAGAACATGCAAACTCCACACAGAAATACCAACTGACCCAGCCAGGACTCGAACCAGCATCATTTTTGCTGTGATGTGACAGTGCTAACCACTGAGCAACTGTGTCGCCCTCAATAACTACTTATATACACTATGGAACATTAAGAGACCACTTAAGAATCCTCGGTTTCTGTGTATTTATGATTTATAGTTATATATATTTTTTATTTAAATCATTTTAAATCTGTATTTATGGGAATAACCCTAATTTCAGTCACAATAAATTAGAGTAACAAATGTATAATTTATTTCATTTATTTAGTTAATTTATCTTTTATTTTACCAGGATAGTCCCATTGAAATACAAGGGAGTCCTGGCAAAAATGAAAGCACAAGTTTCACGTTATAACAGATACATTCATTCACTCATTCATTTATTTTCTTTTTCAGCTTAGTGCCTTTATTAATCCGGGGTCGCCACAGCAGAATGAACCGCCAACATCCAGCATATGTTTTAAACAGCGAATGCTCTTCCAGCTGCAACCCATCACTGGGAAACATCCATACTCTCATTCACACACATACACTACGGACAATTTAGCTTACCCAATTCACCTGTACCGCATGTCTTTGGACTTGTGGAGGAAATCGGAGCTCCCGGAGGAAACCCACGGAAACACGGAAAGAACATGCAAACTCCACACAGAAATGCCAACTGACCCAGCCGAGGCTCAAACCAGCGATCTTCTTGCTGTGAGGTGACAGCGCTACCCACTGCACCCCCCATAACAGATACAAACAAAATAAATTTAGCTCGGTTCTCATACACTGTAATAAATGCAGGGTTCCACACACTTTTTTCATGTTGTCCCAAACAAAACTGATCAGGTTTACTTAAATTTGTGAGATTTAAGCCACAATGTGGTCATGTGAGATATCCTAAAAGATTCCTAAAATCCTAGGCTAAAATCTGTGATGTTTGCTCATTAGTTTGACATGTTAGTTTGTAATTCCTGCTAGGCCTGTCACAAAAATCAATATATCGACTTAACGCACAATACATGGACATGACCTCAATAATTTTTGGTGATACAATATAGATCGCTCGTAAAATAAAACAATTGTTGCAACATTTGAGCTGATTGCACAACCTCTCTATCTCTATTGGAGGTGTCAGTGTCAGTAGGGTTAAAAACACTATAGTATTTACCATAAATGACTAATGTATATTTTGATGTTGGTGCCTCACAACTGAAAATAGATCTGCTAGCAGATATCGCAACCTCTTTTCACATTCTAATTCCGATGCCTGATCATTAAATTATTAAAATAACTAAATTAAATTAAATATTCTTAAGAACAAAATATGTTCTTTTTAAGAGTGTACTTGCGTTATGATGCTATTATATTGCCATTCTGGCATTAAAATGACAATAATATCGTTTATCGCAATATGTTTTGGTGCAATATATCGTACAACATAAAATGGATATCATGACAGGCCTAATGCCTGCTGCCATCAGATTTTTCCTCCAATGAAGTTCTGCCATGGCCCAGACACTTTCCTGCAGTGTGACAACAGCTGCGATGAGCGTCAACCCAACAACCATTAGGAACTCCGAATCTGAGGACGCAATCTATTCGACAATACAAATGACCACAGAGAAATGTCTAAACAGTTTTCTTCTTCATGGCTTTATTATTGAGGCGTGCTGTGTGCAAAATTGCCGCTACAGTTTGTTTACATTTGCTGTGGGGAATCATTTCAGAATGCGGAATAGTGAAAGCGTCATGGGTGGATCATGTCAAACTCCAGGGGGGTTTTCTTTCATGTTTGGCGCATCTTCTTTGTCATCCATTCTGACTTTATGATTGCTGAGATCTTAAAGTGTGTGACGTGAGCCATGTTCGTGTAGTCTGACAAGCCACAATCGTTCAGGATAAAAAAGTGTGAGCCAGGCTTAAGTTGTCACAAAAACAAATCTCAAGAAATATGTTGTTTCTGCTCATTTTAAATAAGTAGTTTGAACAAACAGCTAAAAGATTTTGTTGAGTGTAGAACAAATACATTATTGAAAACAAATAAATAAATCACAACAAGTGCATGTTCCCCTTAGAGTAGGCCATAAGAGCTTCTTAAAATATGTAAAGAGGGGAGGGTTTGTAGCATCGCAATACTCTGCCACTCGTTCCATAACAATGGATAAACTTTAGGAACATTTAAAAGAAGTTTGGCAGGAGCTCCAGTGCTATAACTGCAGGTGTAAAATGATGAAAGACTGTAAATATAAATGTACCTCGGTAATAAACAGCAGCATATGCACTTTTGTTACTGCAAGGACCACTCCACCACTTAGAACAATATACAATGATGACTGGATGAAGAGGCACATGTCACAAAATGTAAAATACCCTGACCAACAGTCATTTTCTGGGGGAAAAAGACATAAATGGCAACAAAAAAAATCCTAGGCTAAAATCTGTGATGTTTGCTCATTAGTTTGACATGTTAGTTTGTAATGCCTGCTAGGCCTGTCACAAAAATCAATATATCGACTTATCGCACAATACATGGACATGACCTCAATAATTTTTGGTGATACAATATATATCGCTCGTAAAATAAAACAGTTGTTGCAACATTTGAGCTGATTGCACAACCTCTCTATCTCTATTGGAGGTGTCAGTGTCAAAATGTAAAATACCCTGACCAACAGTCATTTTCTGGGGGAAAAAGACATAAATGGCAACAAAAAAAACAAAAAAAACATGCATACCCATGTAGCAAAGAATTCTGGCCCAGATTTGGCATTCTGGGCATTCGTCCGGCACTGGCATACAGCATGTGGCCAAACATGGCCCGGGTTTGGCAGAGGTGGCTCCGTCTTTAAGGCACCATGCAAGACTTGGGCCAGATATCAAATGCAGTATTTGGCCCAGATGTTAAAAATGTATATGTGGGCCATGTAAGTTTGACCTATCTTAACCCACTTTTGACATACATATAAATTATTTTCGAGTAAAAAAAAAAAATTCTACCAATCAGGCACCTTCGAGACAAAGCGCGGCAATAAAGCGAAATGCTTCATACTCACATAGCAAATGGACCTAGCCCAAATATGGTCTCGTTATGGCACTGCTGGCATGTTGCCGGCACTGACATGCATAATGTCAGCCGAATGTGGGCCATCCATGGCATGACGGCATACTACATTTGGGCCAGTTGTGGATGGGAGGTGTGTGGCCCAGATAAGTGTAGCGATTGTTCACATTGTTTAGGGTTTCTGGTTAAAGTATAAACTTATAGCTGAGAATCGGTACCAATAATAAACCTGTTTTGGCCCAGTTCAGGGCCAGTTAAGGATGATAAATTGGCTGAGATTCAGGCCAGTTATGACCCATGTGTGGCCGTTGTCTTTGATCCAGTTATGGGCCACATCAAGACCGTCATTCTTTGCGGTGCTTGGGCCAAGGGAAAAGTTATTGTGTGGCCCGGAGCTGGGCCAGAAAACATTTGCTATGTGTGATAGGTCTATCAAAATCATTGCAGTCGTGAAACATCAACATTTCTGGCATTTTTCAGTGATTTTAAGGTGCTGTAAGTGATTGTCTTCAGAAACATTTTTTTGTGGCGAGGGTTGAAAGTCTCTTCACATTCCAATAGTAATGATTACAGTAAGTGATCAGTAAATGTATTTACATGTATTTTTATATTTTTAGTAAGGTATACGACTAAGGTATAAGTAGGCCAAACTGTCTGTCAACAATTTGTGCCACTGCGCACCCCTGTTCACGCAGATCCACCATTAGCATGTTCATGTGCAGACGAGACAATCACAGTCACGGTGAAACATTTTATCATTCATTTGCGGGCATTCGGGAGTCTCTGTGCATTTTCGGAACACTCACAGAACTTCCGGGAGACTTCAGGACTCAGAAAACAATCTGGCACAACTTAAAATAGCATGGTAAATAAATAACCTGGTACCAGAACAAAACAGGTCACCAATAATGTTCACACATCAAATGAAACGCTAAGTGGGCTTGAATTCAAATCACAATGCTGAAACGGGCTACTCACAGTGCTTAAACAATGGCTAAAGTTACATCTCACCATGTTGACTTAGCCTAATTGAGTTGAGGCACAATATCTATCACTCCTAGTGGTTGACTGTGGTGTAGGTGATGGAGCCTGAATCAAACGCCTTCAGTTTTGTAATGAAATAGAAAAAGTATAAACATTAAACATAATGTTAAAGGGCCATGAAACCCCCCAGTCTCAGCGGGGTGTTTTCACACCTCTAGTTTGGAAAAGCTCAGGAAAGTGGATGTGTCCAGCTCTGTTTAGGTGGGAGTGTGAGGGGTGGGAAAGAGGAAAGGTTTTGCATAAAAATGGGAGTTTCCATTTGTGCACGCGCTGATTTTCACAGAGGCAAAACAAACACACAGACGCAGGGGGAGAAAGACAGTGACTGTGTTTATGTCAACATTAGTATACAAATTATTTGCAAAATTCTTAATCTGTCGACTTTAACTGCAGTTTAGCACTTTCCCTTTCATTTAGGAACATTTCCAGCATGTCCCCCGTGACAAACAAGATGGGAGGAACTGCTCGAGGAGTGTTTTAAAGGGGTATTTGATACCGTGCGGCGTATGGGAGAAAAAAAACTCTGCATTTATCGGTAACTTAGATGCACTCGGTAGGTAGCGTCAGAAAGCCGTGTGTGTGTGTAGACTATCCTGTCACAAAATGCGCGTTTTAATTTAATTGCGGTGTTTACATGTTTACACTCGGAGAGCAGCATTTACAGCAGATCTTTCAGTCTATAATATTGTAGTGATATTTACATGCTGTAAACTCAGTAACAGTTCTAATCATTTTCACTAAGGTCTGTCTTTAAACACTGAAAGAGTACTGCTGACGATACAAACTAACTTTGCCATCTGAATAAACAAACAAAGACCACTGATCGCTTACTAACCAAATCTGTAGAGACAGGACAATCAGCATGAACTGGAGCTGTGTCTTTTTTAAATGGAGACGAGCAGCTAATCTGGATTTCACCATTTCCAGATGTGAAAAGCTCTCAGGTAAAACATGTTCATTACAAACACGTTTCTGCCACGAGCGTGCACTGTAGTCCACGTGAGTCCAACTGCGCTCTCATAGCAGGGAAATGTAAATAAAAGCTTTGTTGCAGCACATAAACACAACACTGGCGACCCGTGTCTCCAAACAATTCTTGTTCTTCCACTTGTTTTGGCAACACAACGTGGCGTCTCTCTGCCGTCTGAGCACTGTAACAGATATAAACAGTCTTCGAAGCTATTGTGCATATTAATGAAGTTGCACTGCATACACAACAGAGCGCACTGATTGGTTTGAACCAAGTCTTTCTCATGACTTAATGCCGCACACTCAGAGATGCCACAATGCACTGGCCGGTACAGACGACCACACTTCACACTGGAATACACGCAAGAATCTCATCGGCATGACGCACCATCAAAAATTAGTTTCAAACCGGAAGAACGAATTTGCTCGAAATAATGCAAAAACAACCAATTTTCACTCTTTAGCTAAATATATGTGTCCTAATAGTGTTTATAGCAGAGCGTGACACATATATGACTGTCAACGGCTCAAAAAAAATGTGTTTTGGTGTTTCGTGACCCTTTAAGCCAAAAATTGATTTTTATTTGATTTTCTTCCTGGGGGTCCAGTCTGGCCCTCTGAACTGTTTTTCTATTAACAATACAATGAGGTTCATATTAAATAGTTCATCACATGTTCACTATCTCGAGCATATTATGATTATAAACATGATTGCATAGGAAAATTGAAAAAACTCACAAAATCCGCTGAAGAAAAAAAATTAAATCCTAAGCAGCTAATCCAATCTTCAGCATTCAGGGTTACCATATTAGGATTCAATTTGGCAGAGTCAAATTGACGCTGTATTCTCTATGCTTTGTAATTCCATGACCAGCTTCGAGCTTATATGTCTCGTTTTGTGAGGCTTTGGACTAATGGTGCCCCTTGTTCTGTAGTTTCTGATAAAGGTAAATATTAGATATGTCTCGACAGCGAAAGGGGTTTGAGAATAAGTTAGATTGACGGGTCGTCTCTAGGATGGAAGATGACAGTCTTACTGTGGACTGTGGAAATATTTCATGGGGGTTATAAATTATGAAGCCACTCAAAACAAAGCACAAGAAGGCTCGATCTGTGGTGTGAAGGGTTTCACATGGCAGTCAGATGGAAGCTGAGTGGAATTATAATTTCAGATATCCCTTTTGGTAAAGGTAGTATCATGAGACCACTGACACTTTTGCCAACCATGTAAATTGAATACATTATTCATTTTCCCTCATTTTTTATAACATTATACATTATAACATTAGTCACACTTTACAATAAGGTTCATTTTAGTTAATGTTAGTTAATGTATTGTGTTTACAACATAACTAAGTATGAGGGGCGACACAGTGGCTCAATGGTGAGCACTGTCGCCTCACAGCAAGAAGGACATTCCAAAGACATGCAGTATAGGTGAATCGGATTAACTAAATTGGCCATAGTGTATGAGTGCGAGTGTGAATGTGAGAGTGTATGCGTGTTTCCCAGTACTAGGTCGCGACTTGAAGGTGATGGATTCGGATTCTGCCTTCCAATCCGTCCCAGCATGGATCAACATTTATCCTTTTTCTCATTACTTTATTAATATGATTATTTGAATTATGAATAAAGTTACCACATTGCTTAATATAATAATGTTCAGTGTCCCTGCTTCTCTCTTTGTCTGTCTATTGTAACTTTCGTTTTAGGAGCCACAAAACCAGGTAGGTCATGGAGACCTTTTGAGTGAAACTGCTGAGCCTGATGACTGAGAACAACTATTTCTATAGTTATTTCTATGAGTTAATAAAGTGTCTAAAGTGATTTTGCTATTTTTATATTTAATTGTTTTTAAAGTGTTTCCTTTTTTATGCAATATAGTCTTTGTGTGTAGAAAGAATATGGCTGCCTGAATACTGTTTATACCAGTTTTGAACTAGTTTGATAAGACAGCTGAGAGTACAAAAAAACAACCTTTGGTTTTTGTAACAGACTGTCTCTTGCATGTGTATATGCATCTGATGGATCAGTTATACAGGTCTAAGACCAGCTCTTAATTGTCTCTGAGTGATCTGACCCAAGCCTCCTGTCACCATTCCTATCAGGACTCAGATACAAACTCTATTTGACGTACATATTTAGAATTGTCTATCTTTGTTTTAACCATTCAGAACCTGTTACCTGTTTCTGGACTTTGGGAGAGAGTATAATTGCTGTATTGTTGTACTATAGGCAAAGCGACCCAGGAACTCATTGCGAGTGTTGAAGCTGGCTTCTGCTGATGAAACTGTATCTTCAGTCAACTTTATTTATTTCAATCTCTGACTCCACCTGTTCTTCATCTGACAGACTGGTCTTTATTTGGGTTAAAACTGTAAATTAACCCCTACAAAGGGCATCTGCTAAAACTAAAAATATGATGATGATGATGATGATGATGATGGAATAGTAAATTATGGTTAAACGTGTCCACTGAAGTGAACATCATGCATCGCCACACACCAAACAGATGGTGCACATTATTGTCATTGCATTTACATACAGTTGTACTATTTAATTTATATATCTAACAACCAGAGGTAACCCAACTCCAGTGAAGCGCAGAACAGTCATCAAAGTACCATGTTGGCAGGAAATAACTGACCCCAAATCTACTGGGGGAAAATGCAAACAGACGTCAGAATGGCACATGCATGCAAAACACCAAATGCATCTGTGTGCAATACTGTGCAGCACTGTGCCCAACTTTCATACAAGCTTTAATATGCACTGTTCGTCATGTGTCCTGATAAACTGACCATAATTACAGTGCATCCAGAATGTATTCATAGCGCTTCACTTTCTCACACATTTTTTTTATGTTACAGCCTCATTCTCAAAATTCTACACACAATTCCCATAATTCCCATAAGATTTTGCAAATTTATTGGCTCCATGTTACCAGGAAGCGTTCTGCTATAACATTACAGCACATCTGGCCACGCCTCTGAAGGGATTATGACATCATTAACCAGGATGTTTTTTTTTTTTGTAGTCCCCAATCTTCATTCGCTTTAGGCTTTGCCAAGCTAAAACTATAATAGCCAATGTCTCCCTTTGCACTGAACTTCGAGTGTCTTACGTTCAGAGATGTTGTTCATGTTCACACAACTACATTACACATCAACTAAAGTTTAAATATGATATTGTAGTGGACCACCCCTTTAAAGATTTGAAGTTTACATTCAGCTTAATGGAACGCTTTTTGTGACAAGGAAATAATCAACACTTCTTACAGTCATAATCAAAAGTCTCTTTCTTTAATGAATCTAAACTCTGAATAAGGACTTTTAAACAACAGCATGATCAGTAAAGTCAGTGCCGCCGCTCCCTGTATGCAGAGTACACAGGCTGCGTAGGGCATCAATTCTGGAGGGGGGGCACCATCTTGGTTGCTCAGAAAATATGTATTGACATTTTTTTAATAATATTGGCATAAACTGAGTTTAAATCATATATATATTGATAATATGTTCACCATTTAATAATGAATGCAAAAACAAACATGTGACGTAATAATTTTTCTGTGTTCGCGCATAGACAGGTTTCCTCTGACATTCCAAAACATGCAACAAAAATTAAAGTCACAAGCACCTACTGTGTACAAACTGGTGCAATTGGCGGTCTATTCCTGGGAAGTTATCGAGAACTACCTGATATCGTATCCTTCCTAATGCTTGTTGACCAGGCGGGAGCCTTGGGCTCATCTATGTCCGAGCTCAGGGTTCTCTCCCGGGACAGCATGCCAAACCTGATAAAATAGTCAAGCATTATCTAAGTGTGAACTCTTGAAAAAGGGTCAAGCAAATGAAGCACAGCACTAAGATTACAGAAAAGCTTACGCTGTTATAATTCACTTACCTTTTAATACGATTGGTGTGATTATAACCCGGTTACACCCCGTGTGGCTCGGAGGATGAAAAAGGGCTTAACATAATTATGGCAACCCAAAAAATAAAAAAAAATTAAAAATTAATTCTCTTGAGACATCAGCTGCTATGAATCGACACCAACAACAGACGTGGCCAAAGTTCATTCATTCATTTTCTTTTCAGCATAGTCCCTTTATTAATCCGGGGTCGCCACAGCGGAATGAACCGCCAACTTATCCAGCATTTGTTTTTACGCAGCGGATGCCCTTCCAGCTGCAACCCATCTCTGGGAAACATCCATACACACTCACAAACACACAGTATGGACAATTTAGCTCACCCAATTCACCTATACCGCATGTCTTTGGACTGTGGGGGAAACCGGAGCACCCGGAGGAAACCCACGCAACCACGGGGAGAACATGCAAACTCCACAGAGAAATGCCAAATGACCCAGCCGAGGCTCGAACCAGCGACCTTCTTGCTGTGAGGCGATCGTGCTACCCACTGTGCCACCGTGGCGCCTGGCGTGGCCAAAGTGGTTCGCTTTATTAACAATAAAGATAGAATAGTTAAATCACCCAAAGTAGATTTACAAACGTGTACAATAATTGCAAAAGGAAATAAACCCAAGCCCCCCAAGAATTTTGGTGTGGCGCCCCGCCATGGAAGAATGAATTTAGCGGAAACCCTGTAAATATTTAAATATTTGAGTATAATTTTAAGTATTTATATATGTATATTTGTTTGTTTTTGGTCATCTGTGGGGGCACCACAGTAAAATTTCGCATAGGGCAGCCTTTTGACAAGAAGCGGCCCTGAGTAAGGTGAATACAGTCCAGTAAATCCAGACATGCCCCTCTTCTCCTCGAGACCTTCTCCTAGATTCTCTTGAAAAATACGTGGACATTGTTTTGCGTCTAGAGCTTTTGATGAAAGCAATACATGTTGTTTCTCGCAGGAAGGGCTTCTCTTGCAGGGATTGTGTCATAAGCTTTTCCTCCGCAGTGTGTGAAGGCTGGCCTTCAATCCGAGAGCATCACCAGTGCTCATAAATGTTTGACTGATATTCTCAATGCTTCTGGCCACAATGGCTTATTGTTACAGCTTCGTGGTATAATACAAACATATAAAATATAAAATAAATATAATAAAGAGAAAATCTTTAATAACTCCACACATACTACACTGGAGTTTTCTAAAATGTTGAGTATGTGATGAAGATCTTATGGTTCAGCCGCAGGTGCCAGAGGATTTCTCCTTTAATAAAAATAGCAGAAAGCTGAAGTGCCATTGAGAGTTGAATTCAAACGCCTTAGCGGAAATAGCTCAACCTTGTTTAATATGCATTGCACATCCTTTGTAATAAATGTATTGTAGCAGAAATGTAGCATGGTACTATAATATCACTATTCTGACTGTTGAGTCTGAAGGACCATGTAAATAGCAAATAGTCTGAATTCAGTTTTAGGGTGCTTTAACCCTTGGTTCAATTGCCTGGACCGTACCCAAGTTTGATTGTCTCCCATTGCACCTTCTCAGTTGGTTTGTGTCTTTTTTCCTTCTGAACCCCGGTATGCTTGCGTCATCAAGCTGCTGTTTTGTGTATGACTGTTGCCAGGTGATGGACACGAAAGCAAAGCGCCAAAATGGAAAGACGTCTGCACTCCGCACATCACGGTCATTTCCCTTTTTTCTGAACCTTTTGGTTTTGGACATACAGAAAGCGACTCGCGTCTATCTGCTGCAAAAATAATATAAACGTTCAGAACATCACACAATGTCTGCAGAAGCTGTTTTTGGAGGAGACAAGCAGACATTATCACTGTTTGTACTGGGTCAGTCCCGCATGTCGTCAAGATAGGTGACATACACTGACATACAAACACGAATGAACGTTATGAAAACTATAGTTTGCTGTACAGTTGGCGGTTCACTTCTGGCTTTTGGTACGATTGCATTCATACTGCAAGTGAACCGTACCAGAGTTCACATGAACCGTACCCCAGACCACCTCCTTCAGGCGGACTCGGGTACGGTTCACAGGTGCGCACCTGAGCTCAGAAGACGTGTTCACACTAGCTAAACGTACCGTACTATGACGTCAAACGAACCCGGGTGCAGACCAAAAGTGCTAGTGTGAAAGCACTCTTAGTGAAAGAATGTATTACTAAAGTCAGTTCCACGTTGTTTTATCAATCGATATGTTACAGAGCTTTGTAATTGCGTAGTTTTATATAGCCAAAGTCATGTGATTTCTAACATTTTTTTTGTGTGATTTCATATGAATTATATCAATAACCCATTAGAACTGTCATGGTCCTATGTTACATGTTTTGTCTGTGTTGTACTGGTTTAACGTGTCTATGGCTGTTTCTCAATTCCAAGAATGAAGAAAACGGACTTGTGTTCTTTTGGAGACTGGTCTTGCCAGGCCACATCGGGAGAGCGAACTCAAGAGACCACGAGGACAGAGAACGCGTCCTGTGAGGAATGAGATGCTGCGTTCATCCTGATGGTCACATGACCCTCACGCATCATTCATTCATTCATTTTCTTTTCGGCTTAGTCCCTTTATTAATCTGGGGTCGCAACAGTGGAATGAACCGCCAACTTATCCAGCATATGTTTTACGCAGAGTACACACTCATTCACACTCATACACTACAGACACTTTAGCTTACCCAATTCACCTATGCCACATGTCTTTGGACTTGTGGGGAAAACCAGAGCACCCGGAGGAAACCCACACAACCACGGGGAGAACATGCAAACAGAAATGCCAACTGAACCAGCCGAGGCTCGAATCAGTGACCTTTTTGCTGTGAGGCGAACGTGCTACCCACTACACCACTGTGGCGCCCTATAAAGAAACATTGTATTAAAAAGAAACATTAAAACTGAGTGATTAATATATTTGCATTCACAGAGTTCACAGTTCTAGTGTAAACATTAGGCAATGCTAGTTCTTTTATTTTCAAGATCTTTGGTAAATATGCTGATGCTTTCAGTACGGCTATAAATGTCAAGCAAGATGGTGATCAAACTCACATTAAAAATACATTAAAACTGAATAGCACATAAGCAGTACCTGAGGGTATCTTTGACAGAGTTACTTAATGTATAGGCTACTGATGTTAGCCACAAGGCCACAGAAATGGAAAGATGCTTCTAATAATATGTCATTGTGGATTAATATTAAAAATTAGGAACATAGATTGAATTAGACTGAACATGCATTGTCTAAACAAGGTTTACTTGGCCACGAAGCATCTTATTTTTATTATTAATAGAGATGACGACAACAAATATACAATTGTACCAAGACTTCCAAATAAAGTAAATAAAAATAAAATTACAAGTTAGCAGCTTCCATTTATTTATTCACTATATATATATATTATGTAGGCAGCAAGTTGACTATGGAATCAACATTAATTCAGTTAATATGATGATGATGAAGCACCCCCTCCCCCTCCTCCCTCCTGACCAACATACAAAAACAACACACATTTCAGGCAACCACTACTTTATGGCAAACACCATATTATGGCAAACACTACTTTATTACTACAAACCTCCAGCTGTTGTCGCGATTTCAAAATGCAGAAATGGTGTATACATCACTTTATTATCATTTAGTTCAGTTTAATTTAAACAATTAAAAGCATATTAGGTATTAAACAACGTCACAGTCTCTTTAAGAGTAATACGTGTCCTCCTAGGCTTCAGTTCATGGCAGCAGGTAAACACTGTGGGGGCTTCCCTGCTTCAGCCTATGTAACCCGGTGAGTGATAAAACAATGCAGTTCTCTATAGCACACCCCTGTGTTGTCTGGGAACTGAAGATTTAAAAACATCCTGCTAACATTTAAGTGTCGCTGAGCACGTTCTTAAACACAGCTGATTTGCCATAGTCTTCACCAGTGCTCAACAGAAATGACTGTGATTGGCCGTGAAGGTCATCAGTTTACCACTCTTTACTGAGTGCAAATACAGATACACGGACACTGGAGCATTTTAAAGTCATGAAGGTTAGTCGATTCATCAAGCTGATCGCTTGTCTGTGTTTGCTCTAGGTAAACATCAGTAAAGTGCGGTGAACTGATGACCTTTCCAGCCAATCACAGTCGATTCTGTTGAGCACGTGAACACAATGGCAAATCAGCACTGTTTAAGAACGCCATCAACAAAACCTTAAATGTCAACAGGAAATGGAGGTTTTTTTTTTATTTCAGTACTGAAATTTTGTATCGTGACGAGTCTAAAATAGAGAAAGAATAAGTTCATTAACTTGAGTTTGATAAATGGCATCTAACATGTGTATGGGAAAGATAGAGTTAGCTAACTAGCGCCATTTCCCTTAACTTAGTTGAAAATGAGGTCTGATATCCCTTTGTATTTTCACTATTCATTCAATGGACCTTCGGGTCACTCAAAAGGCAGTGAAGGTATACATTTGTGTCCCTTTCTCTTCGCTGATAAGATATACAGCCAGGTACACAACATTCCTGTGTGACTCAGGCTATACTTTTGGGTTTCTTCCCACCGCAACCTTCATTTCGCTGTTTAAAATGATGCCTGCGTGAAATCAGTCTATACCTGTAGAGAGAAGAGTGGCGTCCTAAAGTCACATGACATGAGAACTGCTGTTTATTTTTGTTTTCTTTCGTTTTTGCCTCAGGGCAAATTTAATAAAATCCGAATGAAAGACACAGTAGTTTATCTTTTTTCAAGGCACGTGCTTTTCTTTGTTTATCCTTCTTAGTGTAATAAAATAGCTTATGAAGTCTGTTATAATCACATTGGCCAAAACTGATTGGGGCATGAGTACACGACGCACCGACCAAGACATTCAATTATTTTTAGAGACGGGCTAAATTTGATTGCATTGGCTTTTTATTCCACACACTACACAAAATAGCAGTAACCCTCAGAAGTAATTTTGCTGGAACTAACGAGCAGAGAGAGGGAGGACGCTCTTCACTTCAGCTAAAACTGCTTTGATGAACGACCGCTGTCCCGCTGCGCACGCCGTCATTAGCCTGACACCAGATAGAAGTTAAGTCTTAAGAAAATGGAAAATTGATTTACCTCTGTTTTGCTTTGGAGCAAATGGTTAATTCCCTGAAATTCAAACCTGCCACATAAATGTTGCAAGAGGCAGAGCCATTTCTCTCTCTCCCTCTCTTCTCCATCTTTATCTGTTGACAGGGATGACGATTTTAGCAGACACTGTCAAGGTAACACGTCTGCATGCAATCACTTTGAAATAACTTCAATCAGGTGAACAATTGGGTTTGTGTTTGTGAATTAATAATTGGATGAAGTCCCACGTGCCTTACTTTAGCATAATGGGCTTGGGTTTGAAAAATGGGGCTGTTAAAAAAACACCAAAATGTGAGTTTTTGAATATGGAAAATCAGGCTTACTGATTCTTAAGGACAATTGGATATGTACGTCTTTAGACCCCCCAAAAATTCTAATTATATGATAGTAGTCTCTCTTTTTTTTTTTTTTTTTTTACCAGGAGCTACGGAAGTCCTAAGAAACCATGCATTATTTAATTTTTTTCCTGTCATGTTATGTTGTGATCACGACTTAGAATGCTTTCACATTAGCACTTTTGGTCCGCACCTTCATAGTACAGTACATTTAGCTAGTGTGAACACGTCTTCTGAACTCGGGTGCGCTTCCGTGAACCGTACCCGAGTCCGCCTGAAGGAGGTGGTCTGGGGTACGGTTCATGTGAACTCTGGTACAGTTCACTTGTAGTATGAATGCAATCGTACCAAAAGCGGGAAGTGATCCGCCAACTGTACATCAAACTTTAGTTTTCATAACGTTCATTCGTGTGTGTATGTCTGTGTATGTCACCTATCTTGACGACATGCGGGACTGACCCAGTACAAACAGTGATAATGTCTGCTTATCTCTTCCAAAAACAGCTTCTGCAGACATCGCGTGATGTTCTGAACGTTTATATTATTTTTGCAGCAGATAGACGCGAGTCGCTTTCTGTATGTCCAGAACCAAAAGGTTCAGTAAAAGCGAAATGACCGCGATGTGCGGAGTGCGGACGTCTTTCCATTTTGGTGCTTTGCTTTCGTGTCCGTCACCTGGCAACAGTTGTACACAAAACAGCAGCTTGATGACGCAAGCGTACCGGGGTTCAGAAGGAAAAATGACAGAACACAAACCGACTGAGAAGGTGGCAAGGGGGCACAATCGAACTTGGGTACGGTCCAAGCAATTGAACTAAGTGTGAAAGCACCTTTAATTATCTCATGGTCTCAACATAACTCGTTTTCTCGTGATCGCGACATAAAAAGTTGTTAGGTTGTTAGGTTGTTAATCATTTTCTTGTGATCTCGATATAACTAAAAGTTCTGCTCATTCTCAAACTTAACTGCACATCTTACCATTTCTCTGGTCAGCCGCAAACCATTTAAACGGCACCTTTCTAGCATTATTATAACTATGCAGACGTCCCAGTCCTTCAGGCTGACTGGCAATGAAACTGACGATACTCTCAGGGTCGCTATATCTTCGATGATAAAGGCGGAGAAGGTAAATGATAAAGGCCTCCTTCTCAAGTGTCGGACACTGATATCGAAATTGTCAATGACTGAAAGGCATAGAACTATCTCAGTTTGACTGGTCAAAATAAAAGCGCATGCGTTCGTTTATGATGTTTCATAGGCGTTTGCTTACAGAAGTCAGAATAAGCTGAACTTTTTGTTATATCGAGATCACAAGAAAATTAAGTCGTGATCACGACATAACTTTTATGTCGAGATCATGAGAAAAGTTATGTCTAGATTACGAGATAATTAAGTCGTGATCACGACATTTTTTTCAAAAATAGTCTCTTCATGTAAAAAAACAAAAAACAAAAAAACACTCAAATCTTTAGAAAACATCCTAAAATTTACAATTTACTTTTTGGGATAAGATTCATTATAGATTTTATAGTTAAAAATAAACTCACCATCTTACCTTGAGAGTATGTCACCTATTGTGTGCTACTGATGTCTCATTTAGTTTCTGTTTTCTAATTATGTGAAGCAAATGGCAACTATCTTTTAGTTTAATTGGCTGAAGGAGATGTCCTGTGACATTACTAAGATTTAATTGTATTGGTTAAATATCATTAGTGTTTTTAAAAGTTGAATTTTCTTAGTGTCATTTACAAATGATGATGCTCTATAGAGGGTTAATGACAAATTTGTAACTTCGTGGCTACACAAGTTAAACAAATATATTAATGATGCAATTATACAATCCATGACACAATTATAATGTGCTCATAGTAGTCATGTTTATGAAAGATTTATGACAAGTAACGATGTCTTGATAATGTCAAGTTGTCATTACATATACATAGACGGGTTGTAATATAGCTGTCATGATGTCATAACAAAGACATCTGAAACAATGTTATCTTTGCATTTAAAATGACATAAAACAGAGCAAATACACGTAATGACAGTTATAGTAAGAATGCATGAAATCTCGTTCATATTCATATCCATGAAATATGTGTTAATGTGACATGTGACAGTTTTATGAACCCCACCTTCAAGTAAATTTACCTAATACGCCCACCATAATAAGGGATAAACCCCGCCCCCCAACAAAAAAATGCCCATATTAAATATGCTCTTCTGGAGCTGTTTCATTGTAAATAAACACTTAAATGGTCAGTAATATTTTGTAATATTAGTATTTACAAAAGAAAATGTAACAGCATACATTAGCAAACAGTTTAGCTTTTTAAAATTAGCTATTATAAAGAAATAGAATCGAGTTATTAAATGTCATTAAGTCTTTTTTTCTCACTGTATAACTTACACATTCTGAATAAAGAGCAACAAATGAATCTCTTTTATTTAGATTTTTTGTTTGATTACATTAAATAATAGAGATGTCACTAAAATGCACACATCTACGTTATAATAAAGGCATTTGATTGTTTTCCTAACGTTTTATGCTCATTTAGGACAAAATTAGTTGTGTTTGAAAAAAAAAAACATTAAGATCGACATCTTTAGACGTTATTACTTTTAATAATGTGTATATGTCTGTTCAAACACGCACCCAAAACCTAGTATCCACTTTCGCCAAGCTTCAAATCGCATGCACAGAATCCATTTGGGAAACAGCGTCTATTTATCACTATGGAGCACGTCAGCTGACTGTCACGCATGGCTTTATGATTGTTTAAAGGATTGCATAGGAAGAGCAACAGCACCTGTAATGAAAAGGAAAGGGAATCCCGCTGTTTTTATATTTATTTCAAAGTGTTTCATGCCTAAATAAATCAAAAGCACAGAACTGACTCACATTTAAGAGCAAGGGGCGGCCTCTGGTGGTTCAACGGTATAGTGTGGATCGGTTCTTTAATGCTTATTGCCACCCTTCAGAGAAAGACTGAAAATACGGGAGAAATACGGGAAAATATCTTTACAGGATGATAGCGGGATAGAACTGTATAATACGGGAGAATCTCCTGAAAAACGGGAGGGTTGACTGGTATGCACAATACAAATGGAAAAATGATTTACCTCTGTTTTTCGTTGGCACAAATGGATAATTCCCTATAATGCAAACTGTTACACAAACAATAAAAGACAAAGTGGCATTTTTTAATCTTTCTCTCTCTCTTTATTTTTTTGACAATAAAGACAATTTTAGCAGATGCTGTCTATATAACAAGTCTGCATTGCATTCACTTCGAAATTAAACATATCTAATGGTAAGTTGAACATTTGGGTTTTCATTTGCATATAAATAATTGGATAAAGTTCCATGTGTGTTTTTCTAAGCATAATGAGCTTGGGTTTGAAAAATCGGTGCTGTAAAAAGAACACCAAAAGCTGAGTTTATGAATATGGAAACAGGGTTCCTTGATTCATAAAGACAAAAGGAAATGTAGGCCTTTGAACCCCAAAACATTGCATGTGCATAAGCAAATTATAATAGCGGTATTTATTTAGTTTATTTATTTATATTTTCCTCTTTAAGAGACTACAGTAATAGTAAAAAAGAAGACGCCGGTGATTAGTTGTCACATTTCATATTCCATTGAATATTTCTTAGGTTGAGTTTATGGTTATGCAGTATCTGAGTAGAGAAACGTCTAGGTCTGATTACTAGTGCAATGTGCAATGACAAGTGCAAAAGTGTCTGGTTATTGCTTAGGATACAAATGTAAAAATGTCCTGTAAATAAGATATTCTGTTGAATATAATATAATATAATATAATATAATATAATTAATATAATATAATATAATATAATATAATATAATATAATATAATATA
>CAIGQQ010002476.1:408597-420326 GCA_903798035.1 Danio albolineatus | reverse complement strand
ATATATACAGGGTGGTGCTATACAATGGCACTTTGCAGTGTTGATTACCTGAATATATATATTGTTGGTCAGTTACCTACTAGATAAAATAGAAGAGTGAAAAACATTTGGGGTGAATTGCTTCAAAACAAGTCCGCTATATGCGTCAGCGCCAAAACGTGAACTGGATCATCAAATAAAATAATGATCTAGCCTAAATAAAATCAAAGTGAAATATTCACAGTTTCAGAGAAGCATATATCAAGCTGTTTTCCCTGCCAGTCAATTACAATTTAATTAATATTTTACAAAGTATTTGCAGCAGTATGTGTTCCCAGATTACCTCGGAAGAACAAACTCGCTTGGACGTGTGAGAGAACTCAGAAACTCGTTGTGAGAATGAGGATGTCTGGTTATTTATGCCAGTCTAATAGATAAAATTGTTAAAAATACATTGAATGGTAGCGGTTCCACGCAAGGAGGCTACGCACTAGCTGGATCAGAATTGTCTGATGAATGGGACACAGGCTGGGCATGGACTTTCCACAGCTCAGGTGCTGATGAGACTGTGGTCTCCCCTCAGTGTGGGATCAGTATTTGTCTCATTAGTTTTAGGCCTTTTGGCAAATGTGTCAATTAAGTTTATCTGTTTTAAAGAGCGTTTGGTCATTTTGAACCTTGTTTTAAACAATAGCTATCTGAATTATAATTTTAAGTGTGCAGAAAAAGCGCCGCAAAACTAAAGCCAATAGATTTCTTTACCCACCTCCCACAATGCAAATACATACACGCTTTAAAACACACAAACGCACACCTTTATTTATTGTCATTCTTTCTTGCTTTGTCAATATGTTGTAGTGTATACTGTAATAATCTATTTAAATTATGTAATAGGGCACCACGTAGGTTTCCTTCTGGTGCTCCGGTTTCCCCCACAAGTCCAAAGACATGTGGTATAGGTGAATTGGGTAGGCTAAATTGTCCGTAGTGTATGAGTGTGAATGAGTGTGTATGGATGTTTCCCAGAGCTGGGTTGCAGCTGGAAGGCCATCCGCTGTGTAAAACATATGCTGGATAAGTTGGCGGTTCATTCCACTGTGGCGACCCCAGATTAATAAAAGGACAAAGCCAAAAAGAAAATGAATAAATGTATTATGTAATACATTTAATATTAAATATTATGTAACATTTAAGTGTTATTATGTAGTAAATAAATAAATAAATAAAAAAGCATTAATTCCCACGCTCTCATGGTAGGCACACACAGTCGTACGGCTGCAGGCGCCACTGGGTTAATTGAGTAAACTCACTGTGGCTACCGCTTGGATATCAATGTTACTAAATGTTACATTTAAAAAAAACAAACAGAAAAACTCCAAACATTTCTCTAAATTATTCTGATAAAAAAAAAACGAAACGAAAAATATCAATCTCTATCAAATACAGATCTGGTCTATTTCAATGGCTGTAACAGTATAAGCTGTTTGGCATCAGGAAGGACTCAGGCCAAAAATTTTGATTACAACAAATTGGGCTACAATCTGTGTGTCTCTGGCCAGGGCCGGGCTAGGGCTTAGATTTAAGGCCCGTGCAGGGCTCTACCTTCGAGGTGCACATTCAGCAGTGAAATTTGAATAAAACTATAGCACTTCATACCGAAACTTCCTACCAAACTTTTTTTGAATCATTATTGACAATAGTGTACGATCAATACATAGCGATACCGATTTCATCACCCAGCCCTAGTAGAGAGCTCCTTCTAGTGGATCTGTCATCTGAAACAAGCAACCAAATGTAAACAGAGCAATGTATTTTACATTTCACATGAATGTAGGCTGAGGCACATATTTCCAATAGAAGCCTCAGCTGATGATATCACTCACTCAGATTGAATGTACTCTAGATACAGATTAAGATCTGAACATGTTCTTCTCTTCTGTTTGTGGTAGAGATCTGGATGGAACTGCTCAGTGTCTGAAAGGAGTGGAAAATGAGAAAGAGGAGCTTCATAGTCTTTCCACACTTCTGCAGAAGTCTTTAGAGGTATCAAACACAATAGTTGAAGCAGTCATGAAGCTGTTTTATAATTTGAGAGAGTGACTGTACGTTCACACCAAAAGCAGCGAGAGCGTCAAAGTAGCCGGAAGTCTTTTAATTTCAATGGGAGCCGGCGGCGATAAGCAGCGCGTCGCGTTTTTGCCGGTATCAGCGTCGAGGAGAGTTGAAATCAAGTCAACTTTATGGTAATGAGCTAGGGGTGTCAAAATTAATAGTTTCTTCGGTGCACCGCAATGCAGACGCAGACAATTCGGTATCGGTTCAGTAATAGATCATAACTGGTTATTATGTACTGACGTCATTTATCTCATTTGCGCTATGTCTCCGTAGCTTACTATGGCGAGGGAGGCGAGAGCGTGTATTTACAACGCTCCAAATACTTAAAAACTCAGAAACTGTGCACATTTTCTCTGCTTGTGTGTTTGCTGGACAGTCTTTTACTGACACTTACAGCAGAAACCCCTATTTCACTGCCATTGAGAAAATGAAAGTACTCCTTTTCTCTCTCTCTGGCCCATCTGGCCTGCTGGTGTGACTTTTCCTCTCCTCTCGGCGGTTACAGCAATACTTCTGGATACCGACAAGAGTGCGTGTCTGCAGAGTTTTCTCCTCCACTTCTATCATGGATCAGTGTTTATCATCGGTGAAAAGTGCCAGAGCGTTAGAGCCAATCGCAGCTCTTCCTGTTAAGCGCATGACCAATCATAGGAGTGTAAGACTCACTAGACAAGACTCAGAAAGTGAGCGGGATATTTACATTTGTTTATTTGCTATAAATGCTGTTATGTTGTTCTGTGCATGTACTTGAGTTTTTAAAGGTACAGTTTATATATCTGACTGTTTGTATTAAAGGACAAAATTGTGTTAAAAATAGTATATAAATATATTTATACATTTTAATACAACGTGTAACATGAAGAAAATATAAAACTGTGTATGGAAAGCATCGTCAATGCACCGTGATGCACCGAGGTATCGAATTGAACCGAATCGATGGCATGATAATCATAACCGAACCGAACCGTGAGACCAGCGTAGGTTCACACCTCTATAATGAGCTATGATGCGGTTCTGCGGCAAGCAATCAGAATGTAGAAGTCCACCACTTGAGAGGAGTCCAGAGAACACTCACGGTGAGCTTTGGTTCCGACCACACTTGTTCCCAAAAAGGTTTTAATATTGCGGTCGTTGAATTTCCTATTATTTACAATGTTATCTTACAGGGACATACATGTTGTCCATCTGTTACTGATGTGCATTAATGTTATTTATTCTATGGTCTATTGAAATTCTTGATTCTGATTGGCTGGAGGGTGTGCATTATTTTCATTGAAGCGCACAGGTAGTTCCAGTCAGTTTTGATCACAGTTCGAAATAAATGCGCTTCTCTCAAACGTTTACAGTTACTATAGCAACTAGCATGAGCTGCGCATGAAACCGATGAGGGCTATTTATGGTGGACGGGAAATCCCCAAAACTAGGAAGATATTCATAAACTATGCCACAAAATCATGTTTTAAGAGTTTTTCAAGTGAGAATATAGTTATTTTAAAGTCAAATCGGCAGTTTGTGTGTATAGAGCGTCTTTAAAAATGTTGGAAGCTCCAGGCGGTCAGCGGCAGCTCCGCGAACGGCTCCCCCCGAGGGAAGCTTTTTGTTGGTCAGACCATCTCAAGACCCGGCGCTGGATCTAATCTCTTGCATCTCTGTCGTTCAAACGTGGTATATAATTAATCTTTGGTGTATTTAATGGTCAGTCTTTGGACTTTTGAACCTATTACTTGTTCTCAGGTGTATTTTTTGGCAGATCGCAAAGTAATTTATGAGTGTAAATAATGTAATATTACACTGATCCTGCGTGTTTGGCTGATTGCTTTTGTTTTAAAGAAGATAAATAAAGCAGAATGTTCTCCTACCTGTCCTAATGTTTAGGTCATTATGCAAACTTTACCTATGTTTAACAGCAGATTTCTGAAATAGACTTTGGCTGCTTCAAAGACTCTAGAATACACTTTAAAATGCGTATTTAATTGATATGGTACCTTTTATAAGATTTGTATGTTTATTATTAAATGTAAATTGTGGAGATTCTGCTATACTGTAGGTAGCCCAGCTTTTTGTAAAGACAGAGCCAAGTCCTCCCTCGTCAGAGAAGCGGTAGAAAGTAGACAAAAGAAACGTGTGACTGAGAATGTGACTGGAAACACACTCCAGGTGTGACTGGGAATGTCTTATTTGTCCACCTGTGATCGGACTGATGAAATTGCATCTTAATATTAGCAGGAATAAACAGCATGCAGAGGCTCTCTCTCTCTCTGTCTGCCTGTCAGTCTGTCACAGCTGATTCAGTGGAGGGACTAGAAAATCTAACGTAAAAACTAGGGCCAGACGGAATCTGCGGACATTTTTTGCCATTTCTGCGGAGTATTTTGTTAAAAATCTGCGGATTTATGCGGAATGATTTTGGGAGTATCGTAACTAAAACCCTAATATATGAAATGAAAAGTAATGCCTTTTGATTTCATATAACATTTATTTAAACATTTATTTAATATTTACAATGTGAACACAATTAGATCAACTTTATTTGGTAAACAAAGCAAGTCTCTCATATAAAATATCTACTAAAAGACAGAAAATATTACTTTACAAACTGTATAGCAAATAAATCATATGAATATTTTCATATTAGTCAAAATTAGTACTGAAATTATTTATAAACACACATTTACACCAGTTAATAAACAGAATCAATGATGGGCTAAAAATCTGCGGAAATCTGCGGAATTCTGCGCGCGCAGATTCCGTGTGGCCCCACGTAAAAACTGACAAAAATTCTGACAATTATTGTGCTGCAAAGACCATAACTACAGTATTTTAAATTTAGGCCTACCTTGGCAAATGACCATGGAATAAGTGGGATAATCAATGGCTTGCCGTGCGTTAAAGGATTTTAATGCACTTCGCATAGGCGACCACACTCCTGTGGGCCTTTGCCTCCACGTCGTGCATTAAAATCCTTAACCGCATGGCAAGCTATTGATTATCCCTTACATATATTATTTTCTTATTTCATGCGACAGTACAAATCAGTATTGCTGCTTCAGAATATTTCAGACATATAGACACATATTAAGTGGAGCAAAGCCACAGTACACGCAACAACTTGATCTTCCGTTGTTAAATGAATCTGATAAAAAAAAGTGTGCAACATTTTCACGCTAGAAAGCTTGTTTTTATGCAGAAATGTAACTGTTTTGCTGATAATGCTGCAACGGCCCCCTTAAATACGAGATCAGTGTAGCGAATGTTGATACTCTCGCTGCTGGAGCTCTAAAGACAGACAGCGTTGTCGCCAGGGCAGCCACTTTGACGCTCTCACCGCCTTCAGTGTGAACGTACAGTTAAGACTGGGATGAGTCACAGTAGCACTTTACAGTGAAGTTCTGTTTAGAACTGACGAGGTCGCAGTGCAGTTTGCCATGACTGAAAATGTTTCTGAAAAAGTAAATCCAACACTGACGAAAGCATGACGGTGTCTGTTCAGGAGTTATCCCAGGAGAAAAAGCGCACCCTCGAGCTGCTGCGAGAAAGAGGACAGGATGCGGCTGAAACAGGCAGTGATCGTCGGGGCTCTTTAGACTCCCAGAATCCTCAGGTGCAGCTTCAGGGCAACCTAAGGCAAATCGAGGAGCAGATGAGGAGCCTGCTGAAAGAGAAAGAACAAGCAGAAGAGAGGTGAGAGGATCTGGTTAAGAAAAGCATCTCATATGAAATGCTTATTTTTTAGATTTGTAGCCCGTTTCCACTAAGTGGTACAGTTCCGTACGCTTTTATGGTTGTTTCCACTGTCTAAAAGTGTACTGTACCACTTTTTTGGTACCTTTTAGCCCGTTTCCACTGAGTGGTACGGTACGGTACGGATCACCTTTATAAGGCTTGCTTTCCACTGCTAAAGGGTACTCTTTTGGTGGGCGTGGTGTATGACATCATTCTCACTCGAGGAAATGTCTACAGTAAAGCTGCACGGGTCGTTTACATATCATATGAGAAGCACTTCTCACAAAACAGAGGCTTTATTATACACACAAATACTGGCGTATAAATGTTCATTACTAACCTTTCTATAAACATGATCTGATTATAACTGCAGATCAATGATGCAAAATAGCCTACTGTCCGTGATTATATAAAATAAATAAATAAATGCAGCATATATGAACACATACAGCCCCTTACAGTTTCTGATAGGTTACCAATTACAGAAAAAAAACTACACACAGCAGACATTTAGTCCTTATTTAGGTTCAAAAACAACATGAAATATAGCCTACAGTCAGTGCAAACCTCTCATCTGTGTCTGTAATCTTCACCAGCACATGTAGCCTCTTGTTAGAAAGTAATTCCGTCATTGCGAATTCATTAATTAATTTTCTTTTCGGCTTAGTCTCTTTATTAATCTGGGGTCGCCACAGCAGAATGAACCGCCAACTTATCCAGCATGTGTTTTATGCAGCGGATGCCCTTTCAGCTGCAACCTATCTCTGGGAAACATCCATACACACTCATTCACACACATACACTATGGACAATTTAGCCTACTCAATTCACCTGTACTGCATGTCTTTGGCCTTGTGGGGGAAACCGGAGCACCCGGAGGAAACTAACGCGACCACGGGAAGAACATGCAAAATCCACACAGAAATGGCAACTGACCCAGCCGAGACTCGAACCAGTGACCTTCTTGCTGTGAGGCGAACGTGCTACTCACCACGCCACCGTGGCGCCATTGCGAATTCATAATATTCCAAAAGGGCGCTGATGATAATAGTAAACGTAGCACTTTGTTCATGTTTGCTGAAAAAATTATTTAAAAATAAGTTTTTTCAGACATCAGTCTCCGTTTGTCTGTTTCTGAAAGCACGTTATTATCATCAGCTCAAGAAGTTTGTTATTTCAAATATAGACGTGCAAGCGACAAAGCGAAACCAGTCGCGCTTTAGATGGGCTCGTAAAAATCTACGGGGCACAGGGGAGAATCTGCTCTTCTTCTTGGCTTTGTGGCTGTTCATCAAGACGGCAACAATGTTTGTTTGAGCTCGGGTCGACCATGGCTCATTATTATATGTATATATTATTACGGTGTCATTTCTCGGCTTTGTTTTCATTCTGGCTTGTTGCGTGAGTGAATGACGTATCTCTGTAAACCAATAGCGTTCAGCTGTGCGTCTAGCTCTGCCCTTTGGTACCCTTTGCAAAGGGTACCCAAACAGTGGTATGGTACGGTTCAGTTCGGTAAGCTTTTAGACAGTGGAAATGGCCATAAAAGCGTACCAAACCATACCGTACCGCACTGTACTGTACCAATCAATGGAAACTGGCCATTTGACTTCTGGGATTAAAGTGATAGTTCAACCAAAAAAATCTTTCATCATTTTTTTTTCCATCCACCAGTTAAAAAATGAGGGTGACAAATGTCAAAAATAAATAAATATAAATATATATTTATTTATTTATTCCATGGTCTGTTGAAATTCTTGATTCTGATTGGCTGGAGGGTGTGCAATATTCTTGTTGAAACGCACAGGTAGTTCCAGTCAGTTTTGATCACAGTTTAAAATTAATGCGTGTCGTGTGGCCCTTTGCCACCACGTCGTGCATTAAAATCCTTTAACGCATGGCAATCCCTTATATATCAGGCATGTGCGGTCAGGGGAGGCATCTCTAGCAAACTGGCTTAAGCCCGCCCCTTTTGCTCACTCAGTGTATGCTGCCAATGTAATGCTTTATTAAAATGTTTTTAAACATTGTAGACATTTTTTATTATATGTCCTCACTTTGCATACAATATGTCATGTATTTTACGTATGTCTATCACTTATTTAGTGTTAGGATCTGACATAAATCCGCACTAAAAAGACATATGGTGAGGCAGGCAGTAGTTCTGCCACACTGAAGAGGGCGTGCAGCTCATGTTATTCTTGTTCAGTGGTTGCTCTGTTATTTTTCGTTTTCCTCTGACTGACTGCACAAATTGCGGATATCAGCTCAAAAAATTCTCGAAATTGGACTTGTAATTAAAACGTGCATAAATAATGGACAACCAATGCGGAAGCTAAAGGGCTTTGCTTCAAAGGATGGGACTTTTCAAAGTAATTCAAGTCATGTCAAGAGTTAATTTACAAGTATGTAACTGTAGGTAAGACCAGTGTGCAAATTCTATGTGTGTGTGCATGTGTGTATGTGAATGAGAGAGAGCGTATCCGCCGTGGTGCTGTTTGTGTCTCATGTTATAGTTGTCTGTAGCATACAGCTGTGTGTTTTTTGGGAGGCATATTTAATCGCTATACATTTTACATTCTTCCTTGGCCCAATACAGTATGTACCTGCCATGTGTGTGGAAAGAATGCTGATATATGAAACACAATCGATAATTGGCAAATATATTGGGGGGATAGGTTTGTAAATATGACTTTTGACTTTGAAAGAGTCATTGCCTCACCAGCCACATACCTCACCGCACGTCACTGACAGATATACAGTTAAAGTCGGAATTATTAGCCCACCTGTTTATTTTTTCCCCAATTTCTGTTTAACAGAGAGAAGTTTTTTCAACACATTTCTAAACATAATAGTTTTAATAACTCATCTCTAATAACTGATTTACTACTTTGCCATGATGACAGCAAATAATATTTGACTAGATATTTTTCAAGACACTACTATACAGCTTAAAGTGACATTTAAAGGCTTAACTACAGTAGGTTAAATAGGTTAACTAGGCAAGTTAGGGGAATTAGGCAAGTTATTGTATAATGATGGTTTGTTCTGTAGACAGTTGAACAAAATACAGCTTTAAAGGGCTAATAATTTTGATCTTAAAATGGTTCTTAAAAAATTCAAAACTGTTTTTATTCTAGCCAAATTAAAACAAATAAGACTTTCTTCAGAAGAAAAAATATTATCAGACATACTGTGAAAATGTCCTTGCTCTGTTAAACATCATTTGGGAAATATTTATAAAAGAAAGAAGGAATTCAAAGGGGGTTTAATAATGCTGATGGTAACTGCATATTTGGAATCATTTGCGAGAGCAGATAGTTTGTCCAGGAAGTGCATTAGTGACAATGGAAATGTACATTGATCCCTAAATAAGCCAGTCTATTGATTAGATTTGAGTGAAGCAGAAAACAAAAAGAGTGGATTGACTAGTGGGGCTGAATGACCTCCAAACAAGGATTTATATAAGTGTGACTCTGCTGTTCGGACCATTATGCATGAGACAGCACGATTTTCAATTACAACCGGATAAAATGCATTGATTCCTTTACTTTGGTAAAAACAAATCTTACATCATCACCATACTGACACAGTATCACTCACCTCACCTGGGTCCAGTATGCTTGGGTCATTACTATTAGCTGCTGAAGGCGAATCAGTGAGACTCTAGGTGCGTCCCAAATGGCATACTTATGCACTATTCTATGCCAATGTGTAGTTTAAATAGTGTAAGTAGTGCGTTCACACTGAAAACTCTAAAAATAACAAGTGCACTTTAATTACCCGGATGATGTATGGAAGTATGTATTGATGGACACTTCACACACTCAACGACTGCAGCTTTGTGCATGTAACGAAAGGAGCGGAGCTATCGGGCGCACATGTTGGATAACTATTTTTTTTTTTGGATTGTGAAAGCAGAATTCTCCTGTGAGAGTGATTATAGCACCTCCCGATGGTGAATGCAGTTATACTCACGCCAGGTATTATTTGGTATTTTGGTCATTTATTTCATTAATTTGGCAACTGCCAAACGTCATCAGGAACTGTCAACGGTTTGAACTTCCGCTTAGTAAAAAAGCCATTAGTGCTCCATTTGGGACAACACCACATACATCTACAATACTGTTGACTGTGTAAGTGCATAGTGTATAGTGTGTCATTTGGGACGCAGCTTCTGTCTTTTTTGTGGAGGGCGAATTACAATTGTCCATTTTTTGGTCAGATCTGGGACCCCCCTGTTGAGAATCACTGCTGTAGTGAAATAACAAGATGTGGACACTGAATACCCTGTTTTCATTTGGAAATGCTGGCGTTCTGTTTCAGTGCAGATGGACACACTTTTGAAAATGCAGGCATGGCTATCCACAATCGCTTTCTGATTGGTTTTCTGGACTATTGCATATCAATCGTCAAACCCCTCACATATGACCATTACACAGGCATGCTGGGAAAACGCGCATATGCCAGGTAATAATAATAATTCCTTAGATTTTACATAGTGCTTTTTTAGACACTCAAAGCGCTTAACACGGGGAGTGGGGGTCTCCTCATCCACCACCAGAGTGCAGCATCCACCTGGACTCGACGGCAGCCATATTGCGCCAGACCACACACCACATCAGCTGATAGGTGGAGAGGAGACAGAGTGATGAAGCCAGTTATGATATAGCGATGGTTAGGAGGCCGGGATTAAACCCCTACTCTTTTTCAAAGAGCATCCTGGGATTTTTAATGACCATATAAAGTCAGGACCTTGGTTCAACGTCTCATCCGAAAGACGGCACTCACTGAGCAGTATAGACTCCCCTTCACTATACTGGGGCATTAGGACCCACGCAGACCGCAGGTTGAGCGCCCCCCTGTTGGCCTCACTAACACCACTTCCGGCAGCAACCGAGCTTTACCATGCGGTCTCCCATCCAGGTACTGATGAGTAAACATGAATGGTCATGTAGTTTGTTTAGGCTGTTTATTGTGGATGAAGATCATTTTTCTGGAATGCAATTTAAAGGCTGATCTGGTTGAGGAGTATTTTCATTCTAAAAAAATAAACAAATAAATAAATATGCAAGAGTGTCATATCAAAGAACATTTATTTTATTTAATTGCGAAATATTATGGAATTTTAAAAGGAGCCATTTCTTTCTTATTAAAAGCAGCATAACTCAAAGCATTTTATAATAATTTGATCAGAGGTGTATGTGTATATATATATATATATATATATATATATATATATATATAGTATTAGGGCTGTGCAATTAATCGCAATCACAAATAAATCGCGATTTAAGTACATGCAATTTCTAAATCGTGTAAGGCTGCAACTTTATCTGTTATTATTATTATTATTATTATGTTCACGTTCTTGTACGCATGATTTTAATATGTTAACCCATCAGAGTTGACGCTGCAAACCGGGCAATTACAGCTAAGCTGAGCGGGAGAAAGATATTAACCAATCAGAGCTCACTCCGCGCACTATGAAGTTGTGGTTTTGATTTACATTAGTTTTAATTTATTGTTGACTGGAATTGAGGTTAAATAATCTTTATTTTTTCATGTTGTTTGTTTTTAAGATTTATTATAGTTTTGTTTATCAAGCAGTTAGTACTGTGTACAGTATTTGTTTAACTAAAGGTGAGGTAAGTTAATCTTCATTTATTTTATGTTGTCTGTTTTAAAGACAATTTTACTACAGTTTTATTTATTACACTTAATACTATGTTATTGCATTGTGAAATGTTTTTTTATGCATTTCTTGTGCACTGAATACATTTAGAATGTGTGTATGTAGCTTGTTTGAAAAAGAAAAACAGTTTGAAAAATTTACACATATATACACACACACACACAAAGTTATATATATATATATATATATATATATATATATATATATATTTAAAACT
>CAIGQQ010002476.1:384776-408197 GCA_903798035.1 Danio albolineatus | reverse complement strand
ATATATATATATATATATATAGTGTCTGTGCAGTTTTAAAATGAATACAACCATTGTAATTTATCAGTATACCCGTTTTGCAGTAGTATGTGCTCTAAATGTATACGTAAAACAAATGCAATCATTATATTATTAAATTTATTAGGTATATTTAATTTCCTTTTTAAAGCCTGTGTGGTTATAAATTATTCAAAAGAGGGAAAAGCCCATGATAAATTATTTATTTGGCACTTTTACTCAGGAAACAAGCCTCTGCAAATGTAGCATCTCTATTAATCCAGCTCTTCTCTCTGTCTCCCCCTGCAGGCTGAAAGAGAATGAGAAGCGAGCAAAAGTTCTGCAGGAGGAGAGAGAGTTTTACTCTTCTCAGTCTCAAGCTCTCCAGCAGTCCCTCACACAGCTCACCGCAGACAAACAACACACAGAGGAAGAGCTTAAGGTGAACTGGGGTTTTTGCATACAAATTGACGTCATAGTTCTTCCACTCTATTGGAGAAGAGCTTGTGTTTCAGTACTGCTATGCCCCTCCCCCAAGTGCAGCTTGTTTTCCCCTAACCATTTGACTTTCTATAGATGAGATTTGGGTTGAATTATCAACATCAATAAAAGCCCAGAAAACAACTGAAAATGTATTATTCTGTGCCACATAATATTGAATGATGTGTCATACATACATAAAGATGCCCTAATACTGTGCTATATTTTAGATTAGTTTATTTTAAAGCACAATAAAACATCATTGTTTGTTGACCATTGTGCTGTACAACCTCAAACAAATTATCCCCTTTGATTTGATTTATTTGGAAAAATCATACATAAAAATTCTGTAACAAAGAAATACAGGCAACACTACAATAAGGTTCATTAGTTAGTGCATTTACTAACATGAAATAATCATGAACAACACTTTCACAGCATTTAATAATCATTGTAGGGAACATGTAACCATTATATCCACTTAACAAGTCTTGAGGCGTATTAGTACTCTTACACTTGATCACGTCACGAGAGTCCATCCAATTCAGTGTATATTCTTTAATTTTTTACATCAGACATCCACACATGTCAATCTTGTCACAATCCACTTTCATGCAACTTGTTTGCTCCAGATTGATGAATTATGAATTAAATTTTTACCTTAGTTCTCCAACTCCTGCGCATCACATTAACAACTCACGTGTGTCTTAAAAACGTAGCGGAAGGGGCGGAGCTATCGGGCGCACATGTTGGATAACTTCGGGCGCACATGTTGGATAACTGTGAAAGGTGCTGTGAAACTGTGAAAGCAAAATTCTCCTACAAGAGTGATTATAGCGCCTCCCGATGGTGAATGCGGTTATACTCATGCAAGGGATTATTTGGTATTTTGGTCATTTATTTCACTGATTTGGCAACCGCCAAACGTCATCAGGGAAACGGTTTGAACTTACGCTTAGTAAAAAAGCCATTAGTGTTCCATTTGGGACAGCAGTACATAAAGTGTATAGTGTGTCATTTGGGACGCAGCAAAGGTCTTATTACAATCCACATTGCAGTCAGTGGGGATTGGTATCGTTAAGAATTTAACGGTTTTACTACTTTTATTGATACCACTTATCGGTTCGGTACTTTAGCGGTTCTCTTATCAGTACTTTTTGTATGTTTTTTTTATTCATAAAAAATTAAAAATCACAAATGAATTGAACAGAATTAACAGCACTTTGTTTTATAATTATGTTTTAATGTAAAAGAAAACAAAATCCAATTATTGTAAAACAAATAAAGTTTTGTTCCTGTAAAAGAATAAACAACTTGTGCTAAATATCGACGTTCTTAGAATTTGAATGTCTAATCAAAAGCAGATCTAATATAAATAACATTTTTTTTTATTATAAATAACATTTTTTTTATTTTTATAACAACTGGATAATTTGTATTACCCACCCACTTAGTGCCTCTTTTTTTGCTTTGGGCCACTGCCCCTCAAAATGTCTGTGCACGGCCCTGTCTGGGAACAACTAGCATTTTCTGGTTTGATGACCTTAACCATCTGCCAGATCTTTTGCAGCATTATCAGTTTTCTTGCAGCATTATACTCACGTTACCTCTTCTCCGTCTCTGGATCATCATATATAACCTCTCAGTGATATAAAAATCAGCTGAAAATCTATAAAACAGCCATGACTGTCTCCTTCTTGGTAACTTGTATCTCTTGATAATTTGTATTATATGTTGTTTGTGTGTATCAGGCAGAGATGGAGTCTCGTGTGGAACTGGAGCGTAGGCTGAAACTGGCCGAGGAGGCTCTTCAAGACCTAGAGCAGGGTCTAAGTACAATAGAACGCAGCCGCGAGAGGAATGAAAGAATGAAAGGAGACGTCAGCCAACTGCGTAGTGAGTACAGTACACCAGCCATGCTTCAAATATTTGATTTTTTTTTATGTTTCCCAAATGATTATTTGTCTTAATTGTTTTATTTCGGCTAGAATAAAAGCAGTTTTGAATTTTTTTAACTCCACTTTAAGGTCAAATTTATTAGCCCCTTTAAGATGTATTTTGTTCGATAGTCTACAGAACAAACCATCATTATACATAAACTTCGCTAAATCCCCTAACCTGCCTATTTAACCTAGTCAAGCCTTTAAATGTCACTTTAAGCTGGATAGAAGTGTCCTGAAAAATATCTAATCAATTATTATTTACTGTGATCATGACAAAGATAAAATAAATCAGTTATTAGAGATGAGTTATTAAAACTATTAAGTTTAGTAATGTGTTGAAAAAATCTTCTCAACAGAAAAAAAAAACGGGGGCTAATTTTGACTTTAACTTTATATAGGAAATAACTTCATGCAGACGCCAGAATGGTTATGTCTTGGCTGTCACCCAAATACAAAGTTATTAGTGATTAGGAGACCCCCACAGAATCTGTGCGCACATATGTCCACAGATGTTTTTAGCCCATTATCAAGTCTATGTATTTACTCACACTCTAAAAAATTATGTTTGCTGTTTGTTTAAACTACTTTGATTGTTTTTTGTTCAATTTATTTAAATTTGTAAAACCTAATCGATTGTGTGGAACCCAGTATTTCTTTTTAAAGTGTATCTTTTCTGTTTTCTGTATGAGAGACTTTGTTCACAAAAAAGTTGATCTGATTGGATTTGCATTGTAAACCTTACATAAAAGTGATTATTTTTTTATTTCATGATTTAAGTTTTTAGTGACTAAACTCTAAAAATGAGTTCACATAAATCTGTCGATTTTTTACTAACATCTGTGCAAAACTAGCAAAAATAAACAAATCTAATAAAAATGTAACATATTATGTCTGGCCGTAGTTGTTAGTTAAGTCAGTCCTCAGGGAAGAGAAAATGCTGCAGTAACAAGTACTGCTCTTGGAAAACTTTGAAATTCTGGTGAGATTGACTTTATAAAATGACTATTTGTACTTCTTTTGTAATGCTAGAATTGGAAAGAATCACAAAGTCATAAACACCCAAACTACAAATGTACTGTTTTTCCTTTACATATAATGTTTTGCATTACATAAACTGGACAAAATCTTTCTTTTGAAATCTCTTTAGACCCACAGTTATCTAAATTGTTTCATTATTTTCAAATATCTAGATCAAACTGAAGTAGCTTTAGTCAATTCTGTATGAACTGAACTTTGCATCTTGTTCTTTCAGAGTTCTTTGAGGAATGCATCTGTGCTGCCGAGATTGAGGCCAAGTTGCCATCTATAATGAAGAATGCAGTGTATCTGCATAAAGCTGCTGCTCGACGGATCAAAAGCTGTCGTGTCCAGAGACGGGCCTCCAGACATCATTGGTGTGAGTCTTACATGCAAATTATACATTTACACATTCTGTATGCACACAATCAATCTATATCTTTAAAGAGCCCCTATTATACATTAAAAAGGGTTATATTTTGGTTTTGGGGGTCTCCAACAACAGGCTAATATGCATGCATGGTCAAAAAACACTTTTATTGTCTTATAATATGCATTTATTTTTACCTCATTATCCCAGCGACTCCTATATGAATCGTTCAGCGATTCATTTATTCCAAAACCCCTCCTTAGCGCGATGCTAAACTGCGCTGATTGGATCGATGACCCAGTCTGTTGCGATTGGTCAACATCATTCAGCGTGAGCGAATGCCCACCACGGCTTATAAATATTACGTAGTCAGAGTGCAGTGTGTGCGTGAGCATATCTGCCAACACTAATTTTTCCCAGGAGTCACCTCACCCCCGAAACTAACTACATGCACCGCGTTTTCAACGTGGCTTTAGACGCGATATAAGAATGTAAGAAGTTAACCTGATACACTACAAGCGGTTACAAGTTACAAAACACAATTAAATACATCATTTACAAGCTAGAGAAAACAATGAGGCAACCGTTTAAATCACACTTACTTACACTTGTGAAATGGAGGAAGAAGGTGAGGTTGGATAGAGGGTGCAGGTCAGATTCTCCATCAGGCCACCGGGATATGTCCCGGTGCTTCCTATGGCTAGTCCGCCCCTGCATACATCTTTTCTGATCCTTCCTTTAACAAACGGTCGACGAATCTCCTGTTGTAAGCATGTAGATTTCAGAAGCACTCCTCAGAGGGAACACAGCACAAGGCTGGGGCTATAATGCGGAGGCATTTTTGCAAAAATAAACCTCAACCACTGACTCTTCACAGTTTCATCTTCGGATTGTCCGGACACTTCCAGTAATATCTAGCTGAGCACAACGTCTTCGCGATACAATTCAACTGGCGTCTGCTACAGTGTTCTTTTCAGTGTTGCCAGATGTAGCTGACTGATTCCAGCCCAAAATCTATCCTAAAGGTTTTTACCTGCAAAATCAAATTCAAACATATTCAAAAGCAACTTTGGTTCTTTTGCTCGCTGCTGTGTTTGTGGGTCGGGCCGGGGAGGTTCAAATCCTCCCAGGTTTGCGTGCGCATAAATGGGCAGGGCTTAAGTTTTGTATCCACGTCAAGCCGAAACGGCTAAAGACTTGTTATGAACCTGATTCATTTCATGCACTATTAGTCGACTCTTTTATAGATTAATCAATAGTTTTAAACACTGTGGACTTTCAGATTTAAGCTTCAGCTGGATATTTCACTTCACTTAGAGCTGTGTTACACACTACATGCAAGCTCATTTTCAAAAACCCATAATAGGGGCTCTTTAAAAAGTGCTATTCGAGGTAATAAAGCTGAATTTATTGGCTTGACATCTGAGAACCTATCATTTACTGCCAGAACTTGAGTAACACTCAAGTGTGGGTGTTGAGTGTGAGTAAATACACTCTTAATAAAAATGTTGCAAATTGTTAGGTTTGTCTTTATCATATATGTGCATAATATATATATATATTACCATAATAACATTAACAGTGCTGTGCAGTAGCGTTGCTACAAGTAGTGATGCTATTAGCTTAAATACATTTCTCAGTAGCGCAGCGGTAGCATTGCTAATTTCTAAATCAAACAGCTTATCAGTAGTGAAGCTTTTTTATTAGTCAAGTAGCGCAGTTGCATCCACACAAGCTACATTTACCGATCGCGGATCAACAAGTGACGGCACCGACATTCATGGAACTGTGAGGCCGGTGTCCAGCCGATGAAAGTAAATCCATATTATGGTGAGAATGACGATTTCTTCTTTTTCCTGTTTTTCGGCGGTCGACAAGTTTTTTGGTGTGCTACTGCCACCCCTCGCTCTGGTCTTTGAAGTCACCAACCAATTAGTCTAACAGGAGAAATTTACTAGATGTAAAGATGACTGAGGGAGAGCAGTTATTTCTGAAGCAGGATTCCTCATTATCATACCTCGAGAAGTACATGTTAAGATACAGTAACATAATACTGATGCTGTGCTTAAAAATACTTTAGTAATTTATAGTGAGTGCTATAATGTTTTTGAACGACACAATAGTGAAGTACTCAAATTAATTTGCAAATAACTAAACTATTGTTTCAATGACAGTGTTATTGATAACAAAGATATGATTGACTTGGATTCAAGTTACTGCGATTTAAAAATGAAAATAGCAAAAATAGATTAGATGTAGCTAAACTACTTTTGCCAAGTAGCTTTTAGTGTAGCTTGCTACATTTCCCAGAGGGTAGCTTTTAGTGTAGTTAAGCTACATTTTAAGTAGAGTAGCTAGCTTAGCTGACTACATTTTTCAAGTAGCTTGCCCAACACTATATATGTATTTATTAAATATATAAATTATATGTAATTTTAAGGTCAGTATTATTAGCCCCCTCAACCAACATTATTATTATTTTTTATTTTAGATTGTCTACAGAACAAACCATCATTATACAATGATTTGTCTAATCACCCTAGTTAACCTAATATAAGCCTTTAAATGTCACTTTAAGCTGAATATGAGTATTTTGGAAAATATCTTGTAAAATATTATGTACTGTCATCATGGCAAAATACTACATTATATATATACACACACACACACCTATTTTTTAAAGGTTACATTTACATTTCTCAGTGTATATAATCTGACTCTGCGTCCTCATCTCATGCCTGTTTTCCTGTGCACAGTGAAACACTCTCAGTCATTTGCCTCCTCTCACGGAGCCTCCTCAACCAGCCTTGAAGAGCTGAGAGAAACGGCTCGTCGTCTGACTTCGGACAGCTGCTTGAGACAGAAAGCCTACAAGATCATCACCCGCCAGAAGACCCTTCAGTCTGAAGACTAGCCATAATCTGACTGAGAGAAGGACCTGAAGAAGTTAAGTTGAAAGTGTAGCGTTGATGATTCAGTAAGAGCAATCTACAAATGCAGTCTTCTGTCGATTAATAATGGATTTTATGTCCTTTTTTTTTCTGTAAATGTGTAACACTGTAGTATCATTTAAATATGAAATGTCAATTATTTGCTTTTAATGAAAATAAAATAACTTGTGCAACAAGACTTCCTGTACAGTAGCATTCAAAAAAATGTAATTAAACCTAAGGTAAACTGTGATTAAAGTTAAAAAACGTTTGAATTATTAGCCTTGCTGTGAATTTATTTAAACTTTGGACTTTATTACATCTATTATGCTTAAAAATGTGTTGAAAAAAAATCTTCCCTCCATTAAATATCACTTGGCAAATATTTAAAAATAAGGTAGGAGCACTAGTAACTTGATATTTACAGTGCATCTGGAAAGTATTCATAGTGCTTCAGTTTTTCAACACGTTTTCACGCAAGTATTCACAGCCTTTGCTCAATACTTTGTTGATTGTTTATTGAATATGATGCCACAAGCTTGGCACACCTGTCTTTGGGAATGTTTGCCCATTTCTCTTTCCAGTACCTCTCAAGCTCTATCAAGTTGGATGGAAAGCGACAGAGTACAGACATTTTCAGATTTCTCCAGAGATGTTCAATAGGATTTAGGTCTGGACTCTGGCTGGGCCACTCAAGGACTTTCACAGAGTTGTCATTAAGACACTTCATTGATATCTTTTGGCGGTATGCTTTGGATAATTGTCCTGCTGAAGTTCAACCGTCGGCCCAGTCTGAGGTCAAGAGCACTCTGAAGCAGGTCTTCATTCAGGATGTCTCTGTACATTGCTGCGTTCATCTTCCCCTCTATCCTGGCTAGTCTTCCAGTTCCTGCTGGTGAAAAACATCCCCACAGCATGATGCTGCAACCACCATGCTTCACTGTAGGGATGGTGTTAGCCTGGTGATGAACGCTGTGCTCAATGGAACTTTCAGAGCAACATACATTTTTCTGTAACCTTCCCCAGCCTGGCCTACAGACAATCCCTTTGTCTTCATGCTTGGTTTGTGCTTTGACATGCACTGTCAACCCTGGGACTTTATATAGACAGGCCTTTTCAAATCATGTCCAATCAGCTGAATTTACCACCGGTGAACTCCAACGAAGCTGCTGAAACATCTCAAGAATGATCAGTGGAAACAGAATCTACCTGAGCTCAATTTAGAGCTTTACTGCAAAGGCTGTGAATACTGATGTACATGTGATTTTTAGTTTTTTTTTTTTATTTAAATAAATTGCAACAATTTTGAAAACTCTTTTTCCACATTGTCATTATGGGGGATTGTGTGTAGAATGTTGACGAGATAAATGAATGTAATCTATTTTGAAATAAGGCTGTAACATAAAAAAATGTGGAAAAAGTGAAGCGCTATGAACAGTTTCCAGATGCACTTTATATACATATGTACAACACAACCAATAAAAATGTTCAGAATTTAATTTAATTTTTTGAATCTTTTTTTTTTTTTTTGTCTGTTGTTTCTCAAGCAAGTATAACCCTGCATATCCCCTTTTCATAAATGACAAATCTTTCATGGAAGCAATGAAGCATCTGCTGCCTACAGTACATGGAAACACTATACTTCCAATCCAGTAATAAAAATGAGGTTCTAAGACAAAAATATAGCAATTTGATAAGATATTCCTTTTTTTACAGCTAAAATAAGAAAGCTACAATCATCTTCATGTCACGGCAGATATTATGACTTCAGCATGAGTAATTTATTTACCTGTAATTAAGCGATGCTTCGTCAAGAGTCCTAAAAGCTTTCAGAAACATTCAGAAATGTATGAATTTGCGAGTTATGAATTATGTCTCACTATTTCCATTAATTAGGAATAGCAGATCCAGCACCACTATGTGCTTCCATTTGAAAGCTACAAATGTAACATGATATACAACAGGGTACACTGATGAAACTGTTATGTCGAGATATTAAACGCGACTATAAAAGCAGTCATGAAAGTCAATGTTTGGAAATATAGAGCTTTATACATCATCTGGAAACTAATATTTCTTCATTTATGCATGGTTTGTTTGGAAATCTGAGAGTAAAAAAAAAAAACGTAAATATAGATTTAAGTTGTCTAAATTTCTTAGCAATAAACGATACTACAAAAACATAATGTTGTGCTATAATTACGGTGTAAATTTGCAAAATGTCTTCTTGGGAGATGATCTTTATTTATTCGTTTGATTATTTTTTGCATAAAAGAGAAATGGTTAATTTTGACCCTTATGATGTATTTCAGCTATTCGTACAAACAGTGCTTAATTTGTAAATGAATAATTCCTGAAACAAAACCAGGAAATAAAAGTCCCCGTGAACAACGTCCACCACATAATAACAGTTTTCGCGGAACATGACATCATTTCAAGAGTTCGCCCTTGCTAATAATTGATTATAAAGCTTGTTTGGTCTACTGGGGCTCCCCCCACTTTGTGCTATTACGTTATAGGTCAGTCATGAATAATAAAAACATGTAGCTACAAACATAAATCGTTCACTATTATGTGCCGAGAGAAAAATAATAATGAAATGACTCAGTCTAATCTTCAAGAAGAGGCCACTGTTACCTCTTCCACCATGTTTTCTGGCTGATGAGAAATCGGGTCCCCCCTGACAATTGAGTCCGCTTAAGACCCCAAATGGATCGGCTGTGTTGAATGCCTTATCAAAAGTGCTTTTTATAGTCTTTTCTCAGTATTTAGATTATAGCAAGACTTTTCATATTACTAACATTACTATCGGTAACTACAGGTTAAAGACACGCATAGTTAAAATAATTAAAACATTTGTAAACATGTAATGATGTCTTTTTGATGTTTTAATGTATTGATATGTAAAATATATTTACATAAGAAGTGGTAGCACGTTGTATGCTATGTAAAATAAAAGCACAAAAGAGAAATTGTCCATGTTTTATGTGATTATAACGCTTTTGTAAATGACATACATTTAAACAAGATTTTGCTGTATATATATATATATATATATATATATATATATATAAAGAATATATATGTACAGTTGAAGTCAGAATTATTAGCCCCCTTTTATTTATTATTTTTTTTTTAATATTTCCGAAATTATGTTTAACAGAGCAAGGAAATGTTCACAGTATGTCTGATAATATTTTTTCTTCTGAAGAAAGTCTTATTTGTTTTATTTCGGCTAGATTTAAAGGAGTTTTTCATTTTTTTTAAGAACCATTTTAATTACAAAATTATTAGCCCCTTTAGGCTAATTTTTTTCCTGATAGTCGACAGAACAAACCATCGTTATACCTGCCTAGTTAACCTAATTAACCTAGTTAAGCCTTTAATTGTCACTTTAAGCTGTCTAGAAGTGTCTTAAAATATCTAGTCAAATATTATTTACTGTCATCATGGCAAAGATGAAACAAATCAGTTATTAGAGATGAGTTATTAAAACTATTATGTTTAGAAATGTGTTAAAAAACCTCTACATTAATCAGAAATTTGGGAAAAAAAATTGACAGGGGGCCTAATAATTCAGGGGGGCTAATAATTTTGTTAATACGCAGCTGTCAACCAATTCGGTGGGCGGGGGGACAGTACTCCTACGTCAAGTTGCGGTCGGTCTCAAAACCGCTCCAATTGGTCTACCGTTTTTATGCGGTTAAATTTAAAAAAAAAAAAGGACTGGGTGTGTTAATATCACCCCAATATGATGGTCTATACAATGTACCTACACATATGTCTGTCCAAACAGCTTAAAAAGTAGATTTTTCAAAACAGATGCCCTTTAAAAGACTTCAAATATTTTATTGCAGTAGGCCTTTTTTTTTTTGTTAAATAATTTGGCTAGATTGTTTGCATAGGTTTGATTTTGGCGTTTTCATACAGACCCTTTACTGTATACAGCTCCATATCCACGATTTAAATGATATATTTTTAACGTATAACCAAATATCACCTCAAATAAGTCTTACAGACTTGTAATATAATAGTCATCATTGATCGTGCCACCCCCATAACGTTTTCTTGACAAATAATTATTCAATAAAATACTTCTAAAATAATTTATAAATCCTATCAAGCCGTTTAAAAATATTAAAAGAAATTTAAAAGCAACATTTTTCCGGCATTCTCCCGTATTTTACAGTTCTATCCTGCTATCATCCCGTAAAGGTATTTTCCTGTGTTTCTCCAGTATTTTCAGTCTTTCTCTGAAGGGTGGCGATAAACATTAAAGAGCCGATCCTCCCTATACACAACCCATACCGCCGAACCACCAGGGGCCGCCCCTTGCTCTTAAATGTGAGTCAGTTCTGTGCTTTCATTTTATTTAGGCATGAAACACTTTGAAATAAATATAAAAACAGCGGGATTCCCTTTCCTTTTCATTACAGGTGCCGTCACTCCTCCTATGCAATCCTCAAAACAGTCATTAAGCAGTGCGTGACTGTCAGAGGCGCTCCGTAGTGATAAATAAGATGTTGTTTCCCAAACGGATTCTGTGCATACGATTTGAAGTGTAGTGAAAGTGGATACTGGGTTTTGGGTGCGTGTTTGAACAGACATATACACATAATTAATAATAATAACATCTAAAGATGTCGATCTTGATGGGTTTTATTTTTCAAACACAACTAATTTGTCCTAAATGAGCATAACACGTTAGGAAAGCAATCGAATGCTTTCATTATAACGTTATCATAATGAATTTTAAAGTGACACCTCTGTTTATTTAACGTAATCAAACGAAAAATCTAAATAACTGAGATTCATTTGTTGCTCTTTAAACAGAAAGTGTAAGTTATACAGTGAAAGAAATTTATGAGATTTGATAGGGTCCCTTCTTATTTTCACATCCCAATGTTGACAGGTATGTTATATATACTGCTTCTTCTGTGTAGCTCACATATTTTGGAAATGTCCTTTGGTTCAATATTTTTGGTTTAATGTGATTGGATTAATAAATAAATAAGTAAATCATTGATCTCGCCGTGTGATTTGTCATCACGTAGCAAAATACGAGCCCGAGGTGTCCAACCTGACAGCCTCATTTGCAGCTCCGCCCTGGTCTACGCTTGGCTAATCTCGTTGATTGACGGCTGCAGCCACGGTTCAAGTCGAACGCACCTAATGTAAGTCTATGGGGTGAAAAGTGCAGTGTGGCTCAACAGTAAGAGGGGCGAGATCGAGACTATTGTGGATTAAGCCATTAAACTGTCATCATTAGAGGTCATACTTTAGTTGAAGATTACCAAACAATTTCTTTCTGGTGGAATAGCTTGCATGGGTTAATTGTTGTCCTAAATAATAACAACATGTGTTAGTAAAATAATCATTGCAAATTTAGATTTCTTACAAACTTCAAGGTTTTGTGGTCCAGGGTCACAAATGTGGTGCTGGATGTGCTGGAATTAAAATGGCTGCAGACTTTATTAAACCTCCCAATTACATCATGCCTTGCTGAGTCACTGCCAGAGAGGGAGAGAGAGAATGAGGATCCATGATCAAAGTGAAATGTCTTTTGCAGTCTCTTGAAGGTTATTTTAACTGAATCAGGCCGCAGATGTCAACATCATCTTCTCCACTCCCGAACCTGCGTCAAAGGAGACAAACCAGACAACAGTCAATTATAGCATAGAAGCTTTTCACTGTCATATCAAATCACTCATAATTAAGCTACACTATCAGTTTGACAGCATAATAGATCTTGACAGATGCTGCATTCATTTAGTTTAAAGTTTAGTTACAGATTGAGTCATTCATTCATTCATTCATTTTCTTGTCGGCTTAGTCCCTTTATTAATCCGGGGTCGCCACAGCGGAATCAACCGCCAACTTATCCAGCATATTTTTACGCAGCGGATGCCCTTCCAGCCGCAACCCATCTCTGGGAAACATCGACACACACACATTCACACTCATACACTATACGGACAATTTAGCCTACCCAATTCACCAATGCCACATGTCTTTGGACTTGTGGGGGAAACCGGAGCACCCGGAGGAAACCCACACAACCACGGGGAGAACATGCAAACGCCACACAGAAATGCCAACTGACCCAGCCGGGGCTCGAACCAGCGACCTTCTTGCTGTGAGGCAAACGTGCTAACCACTATGCCACTACGTGGCGCCATGAGTCATTTCAATAGTTAAATTATTAATATTCAAATATCCCTTATTGTTTATTATTTTAACTGAATGTTAATGTTTAAGATGGTGAAAATTTCATGCATTTATCATTTATTCATTTTCTTTTCGACTTAGTCCCTATATCAATCAGGAGTCGCCACAGCGGAATGAACTGCCAACTTATCCTGTACATGTTTTATGCAGCGGATGCCATTCAGGCTGCAAACCCATCAGTGGCAAACACTCATTCACACAGGAAGGGAGGAAACCCACGCGAACATGGGGAGAACATGCAAACTCCACACAGAAACGTCAACTGACCCAGCCGAGGCTCAAACCAGCGATCTTCTTGCTGTGAGGCGATTACCAACTGTGCCACCATGACACCCTGCATTTATCATACGCTGTAAAAAAATAGTTGATACCTAAATATATTAAGTTGAATCAAATTAGCTATAAATGTCATTGCAACTTATATTACACGCATAAATAAACTAGTTCTTTGTGGTAGCTTAGGTGATAAGCGGTTCTTTGGCAATCAGGGGAACCACTTTCAGCTACAGTATACAGCACTAGTAATGGTTCTTTTGAGTGGTTGAGATGCTACGTACAACATTACCATCTTCAATGGAAAACTCCTCTATATTTATAGAGGAATATTGGAGTTTGGGAGGGGGAAGGGGGGAGGGGGGTAGGCTCATTTTACAGCTCCTCTAGAGCTAGACAGTTGAGTTTCACCATTTTTCAATCCATTCAGCTGGTCTCTGGGTCCAGTGGTAGCACTATTAGCTTAGCTTAGCATATATCATTGAACCTGATTAGACCATTAGCATCTCACTTAAAAAGTGTTTTGATCATTTTCCTATCTAAAACTTGACTTTACTGCAGACTTTACTGTTGATTTGGCCAGGAACTTTACTTTTATTCTAGCGTAATGATCAAGTAACTTGGGCAGAAGGCCGCATCTGAAAATCAACTAACTTCTGTGTATTCCGGTTCAAATAGCTATGGTTCAGGACTTGCACTGATGTAAATATCTATTAAATCTCTCTCAAATGTCTCCATGAATGCAAAGTATGCTCCCTGTGCAAGCCAGATGGTCGATTTCGGGTGCCATGGAAGGATAGCAAAGCTCCTTGATTATTTTGCCAGAATGAGAGTATAGTTCCTAGCCCTATCAGCCTAGAAAAAAGCAACTTTAATTTTCTGTCAGTCTTAGTACAAGGTTGGCCATTTTTGACAGAGATGCTAATGATATAATCCTATTCAATAATCTATGCTAAGATAAGCTAAAAGTGCTCCCATCGTACCCGGAGATCAGCTGAATGGATTCAAAAATGATCAAACTCAACTGTTTGAGGGAGGGGAGTAAAATGAGTGTCCTTCAAAGAAATAGGTGCTATGTACTGCACTTAAGCACTTAAAGTGGTTCCCCGATGATTACAAGCCTAAGAACCACTTTTAGTGCTATTTCACACCATTTTTAGAGCGTACTTCAATCATATATGGGTGTCATGACGGCGCAGTAGGTAGCACTATCGTCTCACAGCAAGAAGGTTGTTGGTTTGTGCCTCGGCTGGGTCAGTTGGCATTTCTGTGTGGAGTTTTCATGTTCTCCCCGTGTTTGAATGGGTTTTATCTGGGTGCTCCGCCAAAAGTCCAAAGTGAATTGGTCAAGCTAAATTGTCTGTAGTGTCTGTATGAATGAGTGTGTATGGGTGTTTCCCAGAGATGGGTTGCAGCTGGATAAGTTTGTGGTTTATTTCGCTGTGGCAACCCAGCCTGATCTCACGAGAAAACATAAGTATTTTACGTTTTGCCACTTAAGTGAACTCGTACGAAAATGTATGATTTAAAAAAGGAGGCGTGGCACCCAACCCCACCCCTAAACCCAACCGTCATTGGGTAATGAGCAAATCATACTAAATTGTACAAATTAGCCACTAAATCAAAAGTTACGAATTGCCGTGAGATAGCGTAGGGCAACCCCAGATTAATTAGCCGAAAAGAAAATGAATGAATGCATATGTGGTAACACTACACTGTAAAAAGCAAAAAAAAATTAACAAAACACTTTGACTTGTTACAATTAAATGACTTAAGTTTGACAAACTTATTTTATGACAGTTTTCAGTAACAAATTAAGTTAGTTTTTTAGGTGTAACAGGTTTTAGTCATTTATTTAAGAGAACAAGAATGGAACAGTACAAACAGGACAAGACAAAACATTTCCCTCCAATATTAATATAATAATAATAATAATAATTCTTTTATGTTTTGTGGCAATAGGTGTACTTGCTATAAATGACTAAAACTTGTTAGACCTAAAAGTACTAAATTGGTTACTGAAAACGGTCATAAATTAAGTTTGTCAAACTTAATTTATTTAATTGTAACAAGTCAAAGTAATTCGTTGAAGTTTTCCTTTTACAGTGTACAATAACAGTTCATGAATAATGATGTGTTCATATTTAAACTAAACATGACTTTATTATGAACTAATGATGAGTTAAGGCATGCGCTAATAATGAACTAACTTCAACTACAACACGATTCACATGAGTTCATGTGTGAATATCGGTTACCTTAATTGCTTGTTAGTACATGACTGTTTGTTAATTAATGTATTAATTACCACAGTATTTTATGCTTAATTTAACCATCATGAACTCATGATATGTTAATGTATAATTATGTTGTGACTACTTGTAGGGGCACATCATCATTAACCCATTCTTAACTACACATGAACTCCTTATGCACGTCTGTCTAGTGTGTTTACACTGAAAACCAGTGTTCAGTCAACATCAACATGAACAGTTTAAACACTGGAGCTGATGAGTAGTTAAGGATGAGTTAATATTGATGTGCCCCTCCAAGTAAAGTCATGACATAATTATACATTAACAGCTCATGAGTTCATGTTAGCTACTTTAGCTAAAACTTAAATGTTAATACATTAATTAACAACATGTACTAACAAGAAATTAAAGTGGCCGTTATTCACACATGAACACTTGTGTATGATGTTGTAGTTAAAGTTAGTTAATGATTAGCGCATGCCCTAACTCATCATTAATTTATAATAAAGCAACGTTTAGTTTACATATTAATACATCATTATCCATGTACTGTTATTGTAGTGTTACCGAATACATATATACATGAAACATGATACTTCTAAGTTTGAGTTGGCAAATAAATGATGTCAAGATTTCATCATTTGTACTGTATGAATACATGCATGGAGTCTATGTAGAAGTCTATGTAGAAGCACTGACACATTTGCTGTGCCTAAAACTACAGATCTGTCCAGGTTGTTGACTGCTGCACAGTACAAAAAAATCCTGTGACAGATGGCTGGTGTGACAATCATCACTCTGGGTTAAGCTCTCATAGGAATTGACTGGGATGTGTGCCCTACTGCAGTGTATGGCCTACTGCAGTGCTCTTTCTCATAAATATCAAACTCCTGTCCTGTTCTGTCCTCTAGATATGAAGTGGAATGACATGCCATTTTTTAAGCAGGAATTTATAGCTATGAATGATATTTCTTATGTCATATTCCAAAGTTTGATTATGCAAACTTAGATTTAAAAAAAAAATAGAATATAAATAAATATATTTATTCATTTTATTGTCGGCTTAGTCCCTGTATTAAACCGGGGTCAGCAGAGCGAAATGGACCGCCAACTTATCCAGCATATGTTATTACACAGTGGATGCCCTTCCAGCTGCAAAATAATAATAAAATAATAATAATAATAATAATAATAATAATATATATATATATATATATATATATATATATATATATATATATATACACACACACACACACACAGTTGCAGTTGAAGTCAGAATTATTAGCCCCCGTATTTTTTTTTCCCAATTTCTGTTTAACAGAGGGAAGATTTCTTCAACACATTTCTAAACATAATAGTTTTAATAACTCATCTTTAATAACTGATTTATTTTATCTTTGCCATGATGACAGTATATAATATTTCACTAGATATTTTTCAGAACACTTCTATCCAGCTTAAAGTGACATTTAAAGGCTTAACTAGGTTAATCAGGTTAACTAGGCAGGATAGGGTAATTAGGCAAGTTATTGTATAATGATGGTTTGTTCGTTTAATGCGCTTCCAGTTCGAAAATCTGAACTTCAGCAGACATTCGCGCTGCATTAACCAATCAGGAGCGTGCTCTTGTGGGGGTGTGATTCTTGGTGTCCCAGGGGAAAATCCTCCTGCCGACACCGACAACAGTTCATGAAACTGGGCTCGGCTCAGTCAGAAGCACCGCTGAAAGCTCCCATCATCCAGGTTAAGTTTCTGGAGGAGTTTATGAAATCATAGAGCTCGGTGCACCTCTGAAAGCATCTAGTGGAGTCAGACACAGCTCAAAAACAAATCGACGTTATGTTTTTCAGTCTTCATAAAGCACATAAACACAGTTATTTTCTCTGTAAAATCCATGTTACCCATTTAGCAATAAAGCTAGAGTCCCCAGACCATAGAAAGAAACCCTGCCCATCACGCGAATCCGCGTCTGTTCTCAAGTTAATTTGATGCGAATGAAGCGAGTAAACTCAAAATGTTCACGCGTGAATATCGCGATTTCTCCACGCTTGCCACATCTGTTGTGAACACAGCATTATATTTCTGACTTCAACTATATATATATATATATATATATATATATAATCTGTGTAGCTAATATGTGGCTGTGTAGCTACATATTAGCTGTGTAGCTTTAAATGCAGATTGTTAACAGTGTGTTAACAGTTAACAGTGTTAATCATATTTATTTTTGCAAGATTTACCATGTATGCCTGAGGCGTAATACATTTCTAATAGTTCTGTGGTCAATTATTTCTGTATAATGACCACGTCAAGATGATTGTGCAGTATCCTGTTCATAATGCCTGCTGTCTCATTTTCAAATAGTGGCAGTACACTGCAAAAGTAAATAGCAAGCTGGTATTCCATTCTGAACATGCCAAACACAGTCAAGAAGTAGAATACCATAAATGAAGCTCATGAGGGGAAAACAAAAAGGATAGGCAAAAGAAGGGAAATTAACACACCTGGAGGAATGCAGGGGATGTCATTATGCATTTGAGCTCTGCTGGGTCTGTTGCTGACCAAAGACTCTTGTGCTTCATTAGCGGTTACACTGTGCTGAGATCATTCTTTGTCATGTCCTGACTCTGATGTAATGCTGGGTCAGCATTTCGTTAGAGTTTGGTTTGCACACAGTGAAGTGATGGGTCGACCTCCTGTGGCCTAGATTCCTCTCCCTTAAAAGATTTACTCTGGGAGAGGCTTCCCATCCTCTTTTCTTTTTCTTGTTCTGAGAAATAAAGCCACCCTTAGAAAAAAGTCATCACTGTTGCAACAGTGCCAAACTTCCTTGTAAACAACAAACTCTTTATATACGGTTCTCAAAGCAACATGGCTGCCAGTTTTCAAAAAGCAATCATGCCCAGACATCAACATGATCATCCACACATAAGCACACAGTTCTTAGATTAACATTTAAAACATATAAATACAGAAAAATATTTCTTTAGGTGACATGATGAAAATGATCCAGCATCAGGGGTTAATGAATCTTTAGATGGCGTGACCATCAAAAGTGTTGCTGTAGTTTGGTGGTGAGGCTAGCATGTAGGCTCAAGCACAGCTCATTTCTACACAGAGGTGCATGGACAAAGCAAATAAGTTTCACAGTTGAAATGCTCACTTTTCAACTAAATTTGCTTTTAGCTGAGCCTCCAGGGCCATCTTGTCAAAGGTACGCATGTTCGTCTCTTCGCGAACACGATCCCGCACATGAAAAGACGCACGCGCCACAGATCGGGCACTTTCCAACACTGCACGCTTTTCCCTGAAAATTTGTTCGCTTTTTTCCAGTTTCCGCTCGATGGACTGCAACAATTCTAAGCGGCGCACTTTCTCTTCCTCTTCAACACGTTGACGATTAAGCCTTTGAAGTCGTTCTTTTTCCTGCCTGCTTTGCACCGCACGTTGGGCCTTCTCCCGAGCCCGTTCCTCAGCTACTTGAGCGGCTTGTTGTGCTCGTCTTTCAGCTTCCTTAGCTTTCACCTCCATTTGTTCTTTCAGCTGTTGCTCACGTATTTCAGCACTGCGTCTTGCTTTCTGGATCTGCTTTCCTTCCCGTTTGGCTTTCTCCTTCAACTCTTGTGCTCGTTTTTCTTGTATCTGCTCATAGTTCTCCAAAGACCTGCTTAGCTTCTCATCAGCTGATCTCCGTGCTTCTTCTCGATCGTCTGTTTCACGGCGTGCAATTTCTTGGATAAGAGCTGCATGTCGTCTCTTCTCAGCACGGTTGAGTCCACGACGCTCCTCTTGATTTTGGTGCTCTCGCTCCTGCCGCTTCAGCTCAGCAATTGTCAGCTTCTCCTTGAGGAGCAGTTTCTCTTGCTCAAGAATGGCAGCTCGCTCCTCTTCCAGAGCTTTAAGGTTCTGTTCTTGTAATGCCTTCTTGTGTTTCTCCTCGCGAGCAGCCTGTTGCAGTTTCTGCAAGCGACTGCGTTCTTGTTGCTCAGCCAACTCCTTCCAACGCTCCTCATTTTCCACTGCTTGGCGAAGTTTTGCTTCAGCAGCCTCACGCTCCTGCAGATTAAGCCAGCGCTGTCTGGTTGAAACTTGTGATTGCCATGCACGTTGGCACTGCTGCACGGCCCTCTGTTTCTCGCGCTCTTCGCGTTCCCTTCTCAGCTCCTCTATTCGCCGCTCACTATCCCATTGCAGGTGTGCTACATAGCGTGTCTGGCTCATTATATCCTCCTCTTGGTATCTGGCTAGCATTAACGCAGCAATCTTTCGGTCACGTTCAGGAACAGCTTTAAGTCCTCGGCGCTTCACCTCCTTTACGATGCGCTCCACTTTTTGTGTAGTCTGTGGAGAATGGCTAAGGTCTCCCAAGCTCAAACTGCGACCCATCAGAGAGTTAAATGTAGCTAAAGTGCGGGCACGAGGGCTTGATGTTTTAGCCCAGTGATCTCTTGCCCCATCCCAGCTGTAAGATGAAGAAGCAGACTCAGAGGAGGTACATGTGGTAGTTGTTGTGTTTGTTGTTGAAGCAGTAGAAGAACTAAATGTGTCACGCCTTCGTTGCAAAGACTCCAGAGAATGGCTTCTGCACCTACCCTTTGATTTGGAGATGATATGTCCATTATGCTGACCAAATGTGCTCGTGATGCCATTAGCAGGACTTTGGACAGCAGATTTTGACACTATTGGAGCAAGTGAAGTTGGTGTCCTTGGAAAAGAAGAAGGTTTTGGTATTGATCTGGGGAAAGTATTTGGAGCCTTTGGAGTAGCACTGGAAGGTTTTTTTGGACCCTGACCTCCAGGAACTGACTGAATTGATCGTTGGATTACTGAAGGTTTTCTCCCAGATTCTACTTCAAGTGACTTGGACTTTTTTGCAGAGGTTACTTTGGGAGGAGCAGCAGAGTTCATTGGACTAGATTTTGAGGCCGAAGGAGAACTAGATGTGGATACTGAAGTCACCTGTCCAGATCCTGCTATCATGCTTTTAGGAGCAGTTGATGTCGATTGTTTCTTGGGTGCGGTGCTACAAGGAGGAGCCATCTTGAGGGCTGGATTTGTTAAACTATGATTGGTTTGTTGAGACAATGCAGCATTTACAGTTTCCTCAGACTTCTCTGAAGCCAGTGTACCACTATTATTGTTGAGAGCTGCTTGCAGAAATCGCCTTTTCTCATCTCTGATAATCCGCTCTCTCTCTTCTCTACAGTGCCGGAGTTTAGCATGTCTATCCCGCTCATATATCTCAAACATTCCTGTTGCGACACGCATGCTGCGGCCAGGTGCCTCACGTGCAAAATCCGACAGCGGACGTGGCAGAAGTTCCACAGGTTTCACTCCACATCGCGCACATGCCTCGAGAGAGCGCGGGCTGGTCAGAACATACCGACTACCTTCTGCAACTGGCGAATCAAAATTGTAAAGGTCCAGATGCAGTTTTACCTCTTCTGATTGACTGTTTTGCTGCTGGCATGGTTCTTGAGAGCTCTGTACAGATTCAGTACACGGTGATGTCTGTGGGCTGGAATCCACACTAACATCTCTGTCTTTATCATCACCTGGCTCAGGTAGACATGGTGCTTCAGAGGCAGCAGCTGGGCTTTCAAACTGGGCCCCTCTGAATTTACTCTGGTCATCGGGTTCCAACGGGTCCACCATGGTTCACTGTCTAATAGAAAACAGAAAACACAAAGAGTGAATACTGCAGTGCTTCAATGACCGTGATGGATAACCCACAAGCAGATTTTCTAGCATGGAATCACAGGGATTATTATGCTCTGTGTAGAGATCAAGGCTTAAGAGTGCTATCTAAGGTTGAGGAATGCCACAAAGCTTGCACATGCGTGCATATTTTTTACGCTTTGCTTCTGCATTTGATGACGGTTCCTGCTTCGGGGTAATTAGGTTACACATGCATGCTGGGCAATATAAAAGAACTCATAGGGTTGCTATTTTTAGAGTTTGTGATTCAGATGCAATCATGCATGTATGTACAGTAAAACCTCAATATATGTCATATCTGGATGCAATCTATCCATCTATTCATAAGCAATTGTCACACTTCTATGTTAAATTTTAGTGTCAAAATGATGTATTTCTTCGTATCATCTCCTATTGATTATTAACATTCTGTTGGGCATGTGAAATGAATAGACTGGATGCCTTAATAAACAGTTAGATTAGCTATGTAGGCCCAAAAATACATGTTGTTTGTACAGCATCTATCTATCTATCTATCTATCTATCTATCTATCTATCTATCTATCTATCTATCTATCTATCTATCTATCTATCTATCTATTTATCGTACGATTTTGTTATTTAAATGTCAACAATATGCCATATTTCCTTGACTTTAGTGACATTTACAATATGTATCCCATCTATCGCAAGCTTTAATGATCAAAATAGATCTGTATAGGCCCCAAAAAGGCAGATGTTGTTTGTGCAGTAAACAAACGCTGTTTTTAAAGACATGCTGCATAAGCAAGAGTCATCTAAAAACAGAACTGCACAAAACAGCCTCTCACTTCTCATATGATTATCCAGAGCAGATGTTTTGACATTACACAGTAGTCTATGCGGATCTCCTCACGCCCAGCGCAATAATATCTGATTACACGATTGCGCTAGAAATCACTTGCCCACAAAAACAGCGCACGACGTCGCCAAAATATCACGACCTTAATAAAGAGATTCTTACCGCTATCCCGGCCCACTCATTCGGAGGGCATCAAGTCACTGTTATTTTCCTCTCTTCTCCATCAAATGAGGGTTATATAATGTGTCGGTTCTCGTCTGGTTTCCTTCCTTCAGCAGTCAGTCTCCACCTGCTGTTTGACACTCGCATCTTTGGCCGTGAAGCATCCGCGCTCCGCCTCCGTGTGACTGCGCTCTAAAAATACCGTCCATATTCAGCCCTTTGTCCATATGAACGGAGTGTGAACGTATGCTGTCGTGATACATATGCCTAAGAATGCATTATTTATGTATGTTACATTATCAGACAGCATTCAGATTATTATTTTTCCGAACAATACAGCAGGGGTTATTGAGGAAAAAAGATTCTGACAGCGGTAGTCTGTCCAACGTTGTATTTAGCATATCTTTACACTAGAGGGCGCTATAATCATAAAGATGATATGTCTGTGGTAAAATCACAGAAGCCTAAATTTAATGATACATCTTAAAGGGATTGCTCACCCGATATTTAAAACGAATCGTGTACTCTCCATCATGTGAGTTTTAAACCTTTGAGTTCATTTCTTCTATGACCAAACAAGATTTTAAAGAATTGTTGCTTGAGCCATCAACATAGTAGGAAAAAATACTATGGATGTAAATATAGATGCCAACTACCAGCATTTTTCAAAATATCTTATTTTGTGTTAAACAGAAGGAAAAAATGCAAATTGAACAAGTGTAAAGTAAATAAACAATGGCAGAACTGGCAGAACTATCTGGGCGCTTAATAAAATAAACCAGTGGCTCTCAAACTTTTTTCACCAAGTACCACCTCAGAAAAAAAGTAAATGTCTCTGACCGGTATTGAAATACAGTAGCGAAGTAGGCCTAATTAAGCAGTTACAACACTGCGCAGTTAAAAAATGTGGCAGATTAATTCTTATTATTATGAATATTTATTATTGTTAGCCACTTTAAACATTAATAATAGTTTGAACATTAACACTGTACTGTGCTTACAAGTAGAAAAACAAATAAAATTAAAATGTGCTTTTAAAGTTAATTAAAAAGGCACTGTTCTTAAAAAATAAAAAGAATGCTAAAAAGTATTATTATATGTATATTATTATATTATATATAATATTAAATTATATATATATATATAGTTATTTGGACCTCATAAATATAGGCTATATGTCATCATATTTGTATATAAACTCTTTTTGAAATATATGTTGCAT
>CAIGQQ010002476.1:358404-379776 GCA_903798035.1 Danio albolineatus | reverse complement strand
ATACAGTCAATGAAACAGAAAAGTAAAGATTTCCTCTACTTAATAACTGTCTGGATGATTTGCACCACTGTTTTTGTCAACTAGCAGCTTCAAGAATGAAGAATTAAACTATCTTTAATAAAGGGAGCAGTGATTCCTACTTTGCATCCTCCAGGAGTGTTTAACACATATTCTGTTAATTTAGCAAACAGATTGAAGATTCTATAAAAGATGGTTGAGTTTTTTTTATTTTTATTTATATATTTATTTTTAATTATTTTTATTTTTATGACACTGAAAAATAATTAATTAAATGCATTACTTAGTGATATTCAATTCAATTCAATTGACCTTTATTTGTATAGCGCTTTTACAATGTAGATTGTGTCAAAGCAGCTACACATAGAAGGTTATAGTAAATTGAAAATGTCAGTTTAGTTATTAATGTTTGAGTTCAGTTCAGTGTTGTTTAACATTCACTACTTAGAGTCCAAACACAGAAGAGTAATCATCGGTGCGCAGCTCTAGCTGCAGTCTAGGCGCCGGAGGTTGGAGAACTCGAGGCTCGTCTGTCCTTGGAGTGTCACAGGAATCCGTCTCTTGCTTGCTACTCCACCAAGCAGCTGCTCAGGATACAGCGAGGTCCAGGATTATGGAACCTTGGAATCGTCTCGTCGCGGGTCTTGGATCGCATCCGTGGCGCTGCATAGTCTCTGGGGGCCTCGGGATGAGTATCCCCAGTTGGAAATAGAGAACAAAGAGAATAATTAGTGTAGCTGCTGTTCATAGTGTATATAAAGGAGATGCGTGGAACACATTCATGCATCATACCGCTAAGTGATGTATTGAGTGTATGCTTTACTAAAAAGATAGGTCTTTAATCTAGTTTTGAACTGTGAGAGTGAGTCTGAGCCTCGCACATTATCAGGAAGGCTATTCCAGAGTTTAGGAGCCATAAATGAGAAGGCTCGACACCCTGTACTTGACTTTGCTATTCTGGGTACTACTAGAAGCCCTGAGTTTTGAGATCTTAAAGAGCGGGTTGGATTGTAGCAAGACAGAAGGTTGCTTAGATAAACAGGAGCTAGATTATTTAATGCTTTATATGTAAGAAGTAATATTTTAAACTCAATACGAAACTTAACAGGCAGCCAGTGTAACGAGGATAAAATTGGGATGATATGATCATATTTTCTAGACCTGGTAAGAACTCTAGCGGCTGCATTTTGTACTAGCTGAAGTTTGTTAATAGAGGAGGCTGGGCAACCAGTGGGCAGAGCATTAGAGTAATCCAGCCTAGAAGTCATAAAAGCATGAACTAGCATTTCTGCATCTGAGATGGATAGCATACTTCGTAGCTTAGCAATATTTCTCAGATGAAAGAATGCAGTTTTTGTGATATGGGAGATATGGTTTTCAAAAATTAAATTGCTGTCTAATATGACACCCAGATCTTTAACAGTAGAGCTAATGCTAACTCTGCATCCCTCTAGTTGCAGGTCGAGTTGTGAGATCTGCTGTGTACAGGATTTAGGTCCTATAAGTAATAGTTCAGTTTTGTCTGAGTTTAAGAGAAGGAAGTAATAAAATATACAATCTGAACTCATTAAAAACTCAATAATAATAATAATAATAATAATAATAATAATAATAATAATAATAATAATAATAAATTAACGTTAATGCACGGATTGATCCATAAATAATAAAATAATAATATAAAAAACATATAAGGAAAAGGTAGGATACAAATACTGGGTTAATGTTAATAGCCAAACACAAACTTTATTATTCCCTTATTCAGTCTCCTTCCCTGTTCCTTACATTTCAGATGTGGGGTCCAGAGCTTATATTAAACTATGATTAATTCAAGTAGGACATACCTTTTATAAACATGTACCAAGAAAAATATTCCCAGTGTGCAAAATATGTCAGTGAAAGACAGTTCAGTATTGCATTTCAGTAAAATGTGTTTTAGACTAAAAGCACGGGTCTGTAAAACCAGGAAAAAATAAAATATTTCATATAAGTAGACAACGTTTATTAATCTGTAATAGCCTATTTTAGATAAATGTGCTTCAAGATTGTCTTTATCATGATCATTAGCACTTAACAGCGATGCTAAAAATGATTTTGTGCTTGTCTCTTCTCTTCGTCATTTTTCCCTGAGGAATAGAGTTGGTTTCGTTTCATTTTCGCAGTCCAATTTGGTAAATAAATCAGGAAAATAAATGGGGAAGGCAAAGAAGTAAAGGCCATGGTGGGTTATGGGGGCTCCCTAGTGGCTGCGGGGCCCTAAGAAGCCGCTTAGTTCGCTTATAGGGAGGGCCGGCTATGCTTATAGTGAATTTAAACTACCTTGACATCCTGTAATAGTTTTTTTAATTTGTTTTTTGACGCCGATGTTAGAATGAAAATCCTGGAACCCCTCAAAATAATGCATTTCTGAAGAAAAAGGGTCTTACCAGATACTTTCAGGTCTTACCTGATACTAGCCTCTTACACTCTGGTGCTATTTTGGGATTTCCACCTGGATTTTGTCTACCCAATTTTAAAAGCTTCCTAAATCCACATTGCAGCGGAGTAAATGCAAAAATGTGATATCATTTTAAAGAAAACCCTTTAAATTTTTATAAAACACTGTTGAAAGTGATTAAAATAATTGTACATGTTGTCTGTGTTATCATTAACACTTAAAAAAGAGGTGCTTTCTGTATTTTTTCTTTATAAACTCAAATTTAAAAGAGTACCTTTTAGGTTCTGTGTGGTCTAGGTTTCTATAATTAATTTTTGGTGGTTCCTGCACATGTCAGTAATCATAAGAACAACAAAAAATGCCTCTATCATAATCTATGCAAAAGTTATTGTATTCCAACTGATGAGAGGTGCTATACCTTTTTTTATGTAATTTCCGCCTACCAAACTTGGAAAGTCTTCCATATCCAAATGCAGTAGTATAAATGAGGAATTCCAGTGTTATTGGACAGAAAACCATTTGAATTTACAAAAGAAACTGCTGAAAGTAATAAATAATATTTGTTATGTTTTCTGTTTTATGATGAACCACTTCAACATTGGGTGCTTTTTTATTTTTTGTTCTAAAATGCTTTTTTGAAAATGTGTAGATAATCCCATAAGAGAATAAGACAACTCCAGACAGTTCTGCTTGAAACCAGCAGAAAGCAGCAAACACTAGGAAAAATAATTTTGTCTCTACCATAGAGTATGCAAAGGTTATTGTAATTCAACTGAATATTGGGAAAATAACTTTTTGATCATTCATATCAAATATGACATATTTGCTTCTGCATAGTTCTTACATGATAAGAGCATGAGTTTCCATTACTTTCTCATTTCTCCTTCCCATTTGTATCATAACATTATATCATAAAGTCAAAGTCAGCTTCTCCAAAACTTCCTCAGCTCCTAGAAAAAAAAGCTTATTTTTGGGCTGTCTTCTTTTTCTGCGCCACAAAAAATGCGTCGATTCACTCGATAACTGTTTGATATGTGAATATAATTCAGTAAAGGAACGCTAGAATTGTACATGGACAGGCAAGAGCTTTTATTTGAGCTATGTGTGTACATGTGTGTCATATACGAAGCATTTAAAAATATGAAAATGACAGCTCGGGTATCCAGTATTTTGTTGTGTAATTAAATGTTAATAACTTTTGTACAATAAAATAAAAACCTAAGTGATGCATATGTGCATAAAATATAGCTTCTACGCTTTCAAACGGAACCACTTATAGGGGTCTTGCGCAACCACGGACCTTTTAAAAATGAAAGGGAAGTTGATGACGTCACCGGCCCCGGTACCGGGTTCGCAGAGTTTAAGAGGCTAGCAAGGTGTACCTAACAAAGTGGCCAGTGAGTATACATATACAAATATTGCTCATATTAAGTGAATATAACATACATTTAGTATTAAACTGTTCATAGGGTGCCTTGTCCTGATTCTCTTTTATTAAAGAGAAGTATTGGCCAATGCATTTTTCAAAGCCTTTTTAATTTGGAAAATAAAGATAATAAAGTTATACAGATTTGGAACAGCTTGGAGGTGAGTAACTTTCACTTTTGGGTGAACTATCCCTATAATTATCCAGAGCGTAATGTCACATTGAGTGAAACCCAGTTCACATCTCACAGGCTATTAAATGTCATCAGTTTAATCCAACAATAACAAATCATTGCATTATCGGTTGTGCTAAATGGAATTGAAAAACAAACTCAGGATGCGGTTTGGTTCCGGGGGGCATCCAGAGACGATTTTTACAGCCTTGGATTAGATAACCAGAGGGGGAGCCTGTGATGACCCACTAAACTTCTGACCCAATGTAGGAACAGTGTGCATTTAATTGGCCCTGTCCGTAGATTTATCGGAAGTCCTGTGAGCGCTGAGTGACATCGGGGAACGTGCAGGCCATCTTGTCATCTGGGGTGTTATGTGGAAGTTCATGGAAAATATAGTCATTGTGGAGCTCACTGTTCACAACGGTAAGCCGCAAAAATGTGCTGGGGGTCCTAGAGAGATGAGGTTCATGGTATAGTTAGGGTTTACAGATGAAGCATTGGAAAAATTATCTCTGCCTTGATCCAGACAACTTTTTTTTTTTCATCTGGATTGAATTTCGTTTATGAGTACTATTCACTGACTGAATGATATCTCCATCATGCGGCATGAAGTCATGGCTAAATTATTGCTAACAAACAGTTTACCATGTAATTGTGGTTTTGAAGAGTACTTGTGTTTAAGGTTTGAGTATTCACATGGTGCGGTAATCAAAAGGCTAATTGTAGATGATTATTGGATTTTTCAAAATGGTCCACTAAGGATGAATCATAGTCTGGCTTTGATCTGTCGACTGATATCTGTTTTATTTGTTAAACATATGAATTTGATCACTGCTCTGGAGCATGATATCTTTCCTCTTAAGACTTTATTGTGGATAAAAAGCGTGGCCCACACAATCAGCATTTGCTTGGCCCACATGCTGCAGTGAATTACGGTACAAGTCTGGCTTCCATACCTGGGCCAAGTGTCAGCCAAGTTAATAACTCATACATAACTGGGTCTGAACTGGGCTGGATATGTCGGTGTGTCACAACTGTAATGAATTTGATAAATCCATGAATCATTTCGCTTTATGTTTTTCTCAAAGAGACCTGATTGGTTGATTTTTTTCTTTACTCAAAAATAATTTAAATGTATTTTAAAAGTGGACTGACATACGCTAAACTTGCATGGCCCACATATACATTTTTAACCCTTGTATGGTGTTCGGGTCTGCGAAACCCGTTTTCAGTTTTTTTCAAAAGAAAAATTAAACAATTAATTATTTTTTCAACCTGAAATTCGTTGTTTTTGGCTTATTTTCTGTGCAGAACATTAATTCGAACAAATTTTCAGTGACTGCATACTGCACCTCCCTCCACGCATTTACATTACATACAAGGTGTTCGGATCCACTGGACCCAGGTCTAATAAAAGTGTTGAAAGTGTAGGTCCAGTGTTCCTACACTCTGTCTTCCACCTTTCTGGTGCTGCTGTTTTCTTCCCCTCCACCCTGCTCCCGCACAAAGTTGCAACATTGTTGAAAATTCTACTATCAACACTGTCTGCTCTTGCATTCCCGCACATTTTACCCTCTTTCTTGTGGGAACTAAGCTTTATTTTCTCATACCCTGTCATACCTGCAAATTAGGAGCATAATACTATAAAGAAGACTTTGCCAGTGTGGTTCCTTATCACAACTGATTAAGATGGCCAAAAGATTATCTGCTGCGAGGGCCTTGCAAATGATTTTGGAAAAGAGAGGAGCTTCTGATGATGATGTCAAGGAAGAGGTTTCAGAATATGAGGATCACATTTCTGAACATTCAGAGTCTGACAGTGACTCTGAGAGAAGAGAAGAGGATGAGGTTGAGCACCATGAATGCCTACTGTGCCAGCTTTATGCCAGATCTGGGCCAGAATTCTTTGATACCTGTGTTTCTAAAAAATTGTTAGTGTTAGTGTCGATAGTGTTAATTTGGAAAGCCAAAACTCTAGCAGGTCCACCAGACCCATGAACACTTTTGAGTAACAAAAATACGAACACCACACAAGGGTTAACATCTGGGCCAAATACTACATTTGATATCTGGCCCAAGTCTTGAGTGCAACCTATAAGACGGTGCCCCCTCTGCCAAACCCGGGCAATGTTTGGCCCACATGCTGTATGCCAGAGCAGGACGAATGCCTACTGTGCCAGCTTTATGCCAGATCTGGACCAGAATCCTTTGATACCTGTGTTTCTAAAGATTTGTGTCATTTTTTATCCACATTTTAGAAAAACAATAATTCAAAAGCACAAAAATTTGTGTGTGATGTAAAAAATAACTTGATTATTGAAGTGAAGTCTTTTTAGGGATACATATTTCCTGTGTAGCTGTCAATGTTGTTCAGCACTATGAGAAAGTGTATGAGTTTTTATGTCTGTGTTCTAGGTTGATGTTAGTAAGTTTTAGGTAATTAGTTGCCCTACTGTTATTGTAAAAGGAATTTACACTACTTTTTTTGTGAAAAGACATTGCTACACTACTGTTTTTGAAACAAACTTATATTGTTTAAATACTGATAAAACAATGTTCACTAGTGGTTTTTAACATGAAGACACTGTTACACTATTTAAAAAAAAAGTGTTGCACTTCTGGTGGCATGGTGGCGCAGTGGTTAGCACTAATGCCTCACAGCAAGAAGGTCGCTGGTCTGAGTCCTAAATGAGCCAGTTGGTATTTCTGTTTGGAGTTTGTATGTTCTCCCAGCGTTCTCGGTGGTTTCCTTCGGGTGCTCCGGTTTCCACCTCATGTCCAAAGACATGCGGTATAGGTGAAATAAAACTAAATTGGCCGTAGTGTGTCTGTGTGAATGAGTGTATGGATATTTCCAACTAGTGGGTTGCAGCTGGAAGGGCATCCGCTGCGAAAAACATACGCTGGAATAGTTAACGGTTAGAAATAAAGACTAAGCTGAAGGAAAATGAATAAATGAATAAATGCACTTATGTTTTTGAAAAAAAAAAAAAAAAAACATTTACATCACTTTTTTTGTGAAAAGACATTGTTATGCTACAATGTTTAAAAGAAATAATGCTAATATAAAGGATAAGAGTCAGCTCTCTAAAGAACAAACATGATTGATTTTATTTTATTTTACATTTTTGCCTTCATGAGGAAAAAGCTTTGTTATGGATGTGACACTTTTCTGTTAAGGATGTGACAGATGTGAAATTGCCACTTGTGAAACGTAAGTGTTTGGAAACACTGACCGAGACATTTTTGAGTATTTCTACAGTGCTTTAAAATACAAGTATACACAAAAAGAATTAAAAGGGTTTCTCTATTTTGGTGACAACTTATTATTTTATTTATTTTTTTATGGCAAGGTTGACATTTGCATGGAATTGCTCATTTGCTATTTAAACAGTGTGGCGCAAAATGTCAAAATGACACTTGTGTTGAGCTGAAACTAGCAAATAACATTTGGTTGCACCTTGCGCCACGTTGCGCTGCGTGTATGATTGGGCCCTAACACATTAATTGACTTCTTTCTAGACAGAGAAAATGAATTTGATCCGAAAATCCGACAATTATTGGCCCTAATGGGACAAAGTCAGTTATAAATGACAGCAAATTAATAATAATTTAATAATCATTCCTATAGAGGGTTTAGATCTGGTTTGTTTAAAATCAATAATCTCCAGCTTAATTGAGATACAATACATAAAGCAGGTCTCACACCAGACATGAAGCACTGCATTACATTCCATTGTTTTATGCCATTTGTTTATATATGAAAATGTAGTTTACCACAGTATTTTCACTAGCTTCCCTACGCTTTCAGCATTAAGCATTCCTAATGCTTAAAGTAGGTCTATTTAACTGACTATATTTTAATTAATATACATTTTTGATGCTGTAAAATGAAGTTGTATGAAATTGAAAATAGCCACATCAAGCTTTCACTGGAAATGTATCAGTGGCTGGAAAACACTCCTGTGCATGTAGCCCATTATCAGCTTTGCACTGCAAAGATGTTTATTTGTTCATAAATTAGAATGTAAAAACTGCCTCACAGAATCCGACTACACTGTAAAAAATAAAAAGTTGAGTTAACTTAAAATTTTAAAGCAACCAGCTGCAAAGAAATTTTGAGTTAATTGAACTTCAGTGGTTGAAGTTGAGCCAAATAATTTTTTTAAGTTGACCGAAAAGGCTGGTTTAAGTCAATTATACATTTTTTTATAATATTTTTTTCGGGGTTTTCACCTTTAATGGACAGGACAGTATAGAGTATTGACAGGAAAGCATGGGGAGAAGAAAGAGGGGAAGAATCGGCATAGGACCACAAGGTGGGAATCAAACTCAGGTTGCCGTGAACACCGGAGTGCATGTGTCGATGCACTAACCACAACACCACTGGCGCCGACAAGTCAATTATACATTACGGAATAATTTGGCACAACTTCAAACACTGAAGCTTAATAAACTCAAAATTTATTTGCAGCCAGTTGCTTTAAAATTTTAAGTTAACTCAACTTTTTGTTTTTTGAAGATATGGAGAAATCAAAATTTAAAGTCTCCTCAACTTAATTTTTTTACTTTCATTGAACAAACAGTTCCAAACATGCAGTTGAATCTTTTTTATGAGTAAATTCAACTATGAGCTCAAAAATATGTCTGCTTAACTTACAATTTTAAACTGAGTTAACAATTTGTAAGTTGTTTTTTTACAGCGTATATGCATCCTTAGGACCCAGAGTCCACCTGGCAGGCCTGTCCTTGCGAAGACCGGGACCTCTGAATGCCCCCAGTTCACATTTCTAGCTTGGTTTTGCCAACAGCAAAGGCCACGCTTTGCTGACATTTTGACAACTTTGCGCTCTCAACCCCGTGCTCCTTCCCCCCCTCCTCCGTCCGGCTGGCACAGAGGGACTGAACCCCCCTCTCCACTGAGGTGAAGGTCTCTGGGACCAAGCTGTTAATTCAATCAGGAGGGTAGTATGCTCAATTAGGCACTCATAAGGGCCCAGGAAGGGTCTGGGGCCCCAGCAGAGAGCAGGCAGCCCTACCCCTGAGAGCCATTAATTGTGGATGACAGTGTGTAAACATTTGGGTGAATAGGCGGTGCAGGTGTTGGACACACTACTCGTCGGACACTGTCTCTCAATGGTTCTTTTCACACCCTGCTTTCCTCTGAACAGCTTCTATTTCTGTCTCAATCACTTTTGTGTCTATTAGTCAGTACTAGTTGTATAATTACACTGTAACAAGGACACCTTAAAATAAAGGGACCCACTTTGTATGTCATCTGCTATGCAACTACTTGCACACAAGGACTATTGTAAAGTTTAACAATGTAAAGTTCACCTTGTACAGAGCATGGATTTTACTTTAAGGTAATACATTTCTAGATGAACTTACATCTTTGTTGCATTTCATTTTAAGGTGTACTTGCTACAGTGCAACTGTCTGTTTAAGTTAGTGTAGTTAGGGTAAGGTTGAGGGTTAGATCTAGGATTAGTTTGCATGTAATTATGCACTTTCATTCATTCATTCATTCATTTTCTTTTCAGCTTAGTCCCTTTATTAATCTGGGGTCGCCACAGCGGAATGAACTGCCAAGTTATCCAGCAGTTGTTTTACACAGCGGATGCCTTTCCAGCTGCAACCCATCTATGGGAAACATCCACTTTCACACTACGGAAAGTTTAGCCTAGCCTATTCACCTATACCACATGTCTTTGGACTTGTGGGGGAAACCGGAGCACCCGGAGGAAACCCACGCAACCACCGGGAGAACATGCAAACTCCACACAGAAATGCCAACTGACCCAGCCAAGGGGCGAACCAGCGATCTGATCTTCCTATTTTCGTTCGTTCCTTCCAACCTTCCTTCCAATTATTTGTTTGTTCTCTCCTTCCTTCTTTCATTTGTTCTCTCCTTCCTTCGTTCGTTTGTTCCCTCCTTCCTTCGTTCGCTTTTTCGTTCGTTCATATTTTTGTTCCTTCCTACATTAGGTCATTTTGTTTATTCATTCGTTTGTTTGTTCCTTCCTTAGTTTGTTCAGTCCTTCCTTGAATTCTTCCTTCATTCGTTTGGTCCTTCCTTCTTTCCTCCCTTCATTTGTTTGCTCATTCTTTCTTTCATATCTTTGTTCCTTCCTTCATTAGGTCCTTTGTTCATTTGTTCGTTTGTTCATTCCTCCTTCCTTAGTTTGTTCAGTCTTTCCTCGAATCCATCCTTCATTTATTTGGTTCTTCAATCCTTCCTTCCATTCCTTGTTTGGTCCTTCCTTTTATTTGGCCCTTCCTTCCATTCTTCATTTGTTCCATTTAGTGATTGTTTAAGGCTGTTTGGTGATTTCAGTCATCATACAGTCGACATCCATCATTTTCAGTGACATGCAGTCTACAAACAGTCTCTGGATCATTGCGTGTAAAGATTTTGGACATCTTCTTGGACATTTTTGATGTTTCAAAAAGCTTTGCTGCATTTATAAATCGCACACATCTTGAGGTTGTTCAGTATGATGTGGTTTACTTTCTATGTGTGATTTTTATTGGACTGGAAAAGCAGGACAGATATTTCTACTTCAGACAATGACCACAGACAAGAAAGAAATAGTAGTGACTGCAGGTTGAGGGAGTGGAGTAAAAGTACCGATACTGCATTAAAAGTGTACTCAAGGGAAAGTAAAAGTCCACATTTTTAAACTATTTAGTAAATTACATTTCCTGGGAAAAACTACTCAATTACAGTAGTTTGAGTATTTGTAATTAGTTATTTTACACCACTGATAGTAAGTGCATAGAAAGTGTAACAAGCGCACATTAAAATAAAGTATAACACAATTTCCCTTTAGCTCTCATAAAAAAACCAGGCATTTGTTGGAAAAAAAAATTAAATAAAGGGTAACACTTTATTTTGATGGTCCCTTTTGCACATTTTGTTGACTAAAAGTTGCATTGTAACTACATGACAATTACTTCTCATTTGATTATTAGTAAACTGTCTACATAACATCTGCTGATACTGCTCCTTCAACAGACATTTAACTGACTGTAAGTAGCTTTGCAAGTTCATGTCAACTTACACTAACCCTAACCCCAACCTAACAGTCTACTTATAATCTATTGCGAATTAGTTAGCATGTCAATGCAATGTAACTTAAATTCAACAAAATGCGTTAAAGGGCCGATCAAAATAAGATGATACAAAATAAATCAGTAACTCTTTAGTTTAATTACCATTTCTCACTATTAACTACTGGCTTATTACCTGCCTTTTATTAAGGGTGCTTTCACACCTGCCTTATTTAGTTTGGTTAAATGACACTAGAGTTTGTTTTCCCTCTTGGTGCGGGTCATTTGAGTGAATGTAATCGCACTCGAGTGCGCACCAAAAGGGGACCAAAAAAGCGAACCGAGACCTACTTGAAGAGATGATTTCGATACGCTTTCAAACAAACCCTGGAGCGGTAAGTTACTTTCAAAAAGTAATTAATTACTAATTACTTAATCAATATTGTATTTAAAATACTTATCTAATTACTGTGTCTGAAAAGTAACTTAATTACTCAATAAGTAACTTAACTAAATACTTCTTGAAATCCCTATAAACCTTGAGTGGACAAATAATACAAATTTAACTCTGTAAATAATAAATACTTAGGTAAAACATATGAGTCAAACATTTAGCCTTTTAGTTTTCTGAATCATCTTTATTATATTCTATTTTTAAAAAAATCTATAATAATAACATGCATAATAATTTTTAGTATGCAATGTAACCTTCTTAAATATTATTCTGCATATCTATCGATCAGGCAGGATCATGCAGTCTTTACAAAAAAAGCATTATTTTTCGCGGTATTAGAATGAAAGCCTGTGCAGTATGATCGGAAGTGGACAAAAGGCTTAAGATTTATACGGCATGTTTTTGAACTGGATTGTGTCTCTCTCGTTTACCTGTGATCCGATCGAGCAAAAGGTGTCTTATTACTCTGTAAACAGAGCAGCATCAGTCATGTTAAATTCGCCGACTCCCTCTGTCACATCTGCGTAGTCATCCTAGCCTTTCTCATAGTAATCTTCATAAACCAGCCCATGTAAGGTGCGCGATAGCCTTGAAAAAGCCGCGCGCTACAGCACACAGGCGCGCAATGAGGAAAAATAAATTGATTAATACTGTAATGTTCTTGTCTGGGAATATTTTCATTTCGTAAAACAGCCACTCGCTTCAGCTGAATCCGACATCTTCCGCGGCGCTTTATGACTAGCAGCAAACTGGCGCGCGGTGCTATCACATGCATCTGCACTACGATGATTTTAAAGTGCCAGAGTTTACTTTTACCTTTAGAACATAAATTAATAAAATTGTGTAAGATTATTCAGTGAGTTTAATTATTCTACAATGTAACGCAGGTACATTATAAGTAACTGTAATTAAAATACCTAAAAATGAACAGTAATTAGTTACTTTACTTTTTCAGAGGAAAAGTAATTTAATTACAGTAACGCGTTACTTAGTAACGCATTACACCCAACACTGGTGAGAACATGATCCAAATAGACCCAACCACAAAAAGTACTGCGCCTGTTTGGACTAATACAGCTGTTGTAGTCTGATGTGCCGTCCCATCTTATGAGGTCTGGAGGAAAAATATTTGTTGACATCACTTTACCAACAGTTTTAAACAAAGAGAGAGAGATGGAAAAACATTACCTGATGGATGGTTGGTAATATTTCCGGAAGATGACCATGTCACAGTTTAGCTAAATTAATTCACACCTCCTCTTAACGCCTTCGCTGATCGCAATGCATTAAAACATTGTTTTCCAGCCACAGCTGCGCTTCATTCTTTAAATGTATAGTTTGTCTAAAGTGATGTATACAAACTATATATTATACGATGACCAGAGAGACAATCAGCCAGCGCAGCGACCTTTTGTGTCTGCCGGTTTGTTTATTTACGGGAGTTTCATTGGCATTTTCCCAATCAATCCTGTCCAATCGAAAAGCAGTTTAGGAAATACGTTCAATAACATCTGGCCAGGGCGCCACAGTGGCGTAGTGAGTAGCACGTTCGCCTCACAGCAAGAGGGTCGCTGGTTTGAGCCTAGGCTGGGTTAGTTGGCATTTCTGTGTGGAGTTTGCATGTTCTCCCCGTGGGTTTCCTCCGGGTGCTCCGGTTTCCCCCATTGTCAAAAGATATGTGGTACAGATGAATTGGGTGGGCTAAATTGTCCGCAGTGTATGTGTGTGAATGAGAATGTATGGATGTTTCCCAGAGATGGGTTGCAGCTGGAAGCGCATCCGCTGCGTAAAACAAATGCTGGATAAGTTGGCGGATCATTACGATGTGGCGACCCCGGATTAATAAAAGGACTAAGTAGACAAGAAAATGAATGAATGAACATCTGGCCAATGAGTGATGTGGATTTTGACTGCGTTTTGGTTCTTTTCAACTGGTTCGGACCAAAGCAGTCAGTGTGGTGTGAAACGGACCCAAAACAACAGAAAAAATGCTACAATGTATCATTTGTTGGCCTTACCCAACTATTAATAAGCAGACTATTATGAGTTGATTGACCAAAATTGTGCTTAGTCAAACATCTTATGAATTAATGAAACGTTTATTTTAAGATTAAGATTTCCATGTGTTGAAGAAGGCCTCACGGTGGCACAGTGGGTAGCACAATCGCCTCACAGAAAGAAGGCCACTGGTTCGAGCTTCTGTTGGGTAGGTTGGCATTTCTGTGTTGAGTTTGGCTGTTCTCTCCGTGTTAGCGTGGGTTTCTTCCAGGTGCTCCGGTTTCCCTATCAAGTCCAAAGACATGTGGTATAGGTGAATTGGGTAAGCTAAATTGGCCCTAGTGTATGTGTGTTTATGTGTGTGAATGAGTGTGTATGGATGTTTCCCAGTGATGGGTTGCAGCTGGAAGGGCATCCGCTGCGTAAAACCCATGCTGGATAAGTTGGCGGTTCATTCCGCTGTGGTGACCACTAAGCCGATAAGAAAATGAATGAATGAATGTCTTGAAGAAGACAACTGATATCCAAAACATTGGACTGTTATCTGGACTTTTCTTTATGTCTCTTTTTTCCACTCCTCATACATTAAGCAAGGTATTCAATATATTTGACATATTTGGTGTGTGCTTGACAATGATAATTTAAAATATTGATTCATATTAGTGTTGTTGTTGTTGTTGTTGTTGTTGTTGTTGTCGAGAGGTAATCATTGAAGCAGACCCTAAGAAGGTGTAAAAACTGTCAAGGACTACACCATCTGAACTCTTCAGCCAGGCCTGGAATCATGTGTCTCCTCCAGATACGGGAGCTTGTGAAAATTGCAGCCAGTACATGTTAAAGACATGGAATTCAACAAATGAAAGCCAGATGAGGGACTTTAAAGTGAAAGGGCTCTGCGTCTGACCTCACATTCTCTTGTTTGAAGTCCTCTGTCCATCTCCTTTCTTCATTTTTCCACGATTAGGTCAAAAAGGCACTTGTGAGAAATATGGACAAAGATGTATTGAGCAATCCTCAGATCTGAAAAGTCTTGTTATATGAGTCCCCAAACTCCCAGTGTTTCATCGTGAAGGATTAAGACACCAAGAGAGCGACCAGCACACACACCTGTAGGAACACACGATGACAAATGACATCTCAATTGTTTGCGCAGTGAGACGAAATGCAGACTTCTGCTGCTAAGATTCAAAGATTCCTGTGGAAGAGAACACAACGTCTTTACAGTTTCAGGACTGATTTCCCAAGAAGTTGTGTTGTTGTGAACTTCAATGTTTATGATCATAACTATACACATTCATTTATTTATTAGTTCACTTTATAGACATGTATAGATATGTTTTGTTACGATGCAATTAAGATAATAAGTATATCCATACAATACTTACCATAGGATTTATGTTAACTTTTAAATATAGGAGTAGTTAGTACTTTTTTTTATTAATAATATTTATTAATCACAAATGCTGTGCTGTCAATACCAACGCTATCTCACGGCAATTCGTAACTTTTCATTTAGTGGTGAATGTAGTGAATTCATTTGATCTAATTCGTAAAATTTAGTACGATTTGCTTATCACCCAATGACAGTTAGGTTTAGGCATGGTGTTGGGTGCCACGCCTCCTTTTTTAAATTGTACATTTTCGTACGACTGAACTAGCCACTAAACTGGCAAAATGTAAAATGCTTACGTTTTCTTGTGAGATCAGGCTGTCTATACACAATGTTCGGTTATTCATTCATTCGTATTCTTTTCATTCATTCATTCATTCATTTTCTTTTCAGCTTATTCCCTTTATTAATCCGGGGTCGCCACAGCGGAATGAACTGCCAACTTATCCAGCATTTGTTTTACGCAGCAGATGCCCTTCCAGCCACAACCCATCTCTGGGAAACACATCTATACATTCTCATTTACACACTTACACTATGGACAATTTAGCTCACCCAATTCACCTGTACCGCATATCTTTGGACTGTGGGAGGAAACCCGGAGGAAACCCACGCAACCACGGGGAGAGCATGCAAACTCCACACAGAAATGCCAACTGGCCCAGCCGGGGATCGAACCAGTGACCTTCTTGCTGTGAGGCGAACGTGCTGCTCACTACGCCACCGTGGCGCCCTTCTTTTCATTCATTCATTTATTAATCTGGGGTCACCACAGAATGAACCACCAATTTATCCAGCATATGTTTTACCCAGCGGATGTCCTTCCAGCTGCAACCCATCACTGGGAAACATCCAAACACACTCTTTCACACACAAACACTACAGATTCATCATGTCTTTAGACTTGTGGGGGGAACTGGAAACCCACGCGAATATGCAAACTCCACACAGAAATGCCAACTGACTCAGCCAAGGCTCAAACCAGCAACCTTCTTACTGTGAGGCAACAGCTTTACCCACTGTGCCACTGCATCGCCCATTAAAATGTAACAGTTTAAATCATTTAAAGTGCATATTTTTTCATACATTTTATTTTTATAAAAACTTTTTCGGGTTGCTTCTAAGTCATTTGGTGACGCAGAGGGTAGCATGAACGCATCACAGCAAGAAGGTCGCCGGTTCGAGCCACGGCTGGGTCAGTAGGCATTTCTGTGTAGAGTTTGCATGTTCTCCACGTGTGTTTCCTCCGGTTGCGCCGGAGTGTATGGGTGTTTCCCAGTGATGGGTTGCAGCTGGAAGGGCATCCTCTGCGTAAGGCATATGCTGGATAAGTTGGCGGTTCATTCCGCTGTGTGGACCCCGGATTAATAAAGGGACTAAGCCAAAAACAAAATGAATGAATGAATAATTTCTTCATTTTTGTAATTGGCCTTATGTGTGCGAATGTAGGAGTGTATGGGTGTTTCCCAGTACTGGGTTGCGGCTGGAAGGGCATCTGCTGTGTAAAACATATGCTGGATAAGTTAGCGGTTCATTCCGCTGTGGCAACCCCACATTAATAAAGGGACTAAGCCGAAAAGAAAATGAATGAATAAATGAATGGGTTGTGGCTGGAAGGGCACCTGCTGTGTAAAACATATGCTGGATAAGTTGGCGATTCATTCCGCAGTGGCGACCCCAGATTAATAAAGGGACTGAGCCAAAAAGAAAATGAATGAATGGGTTGCAGCTGGAAGGGCATCCGCTGCATAAAACATATGCTGGGTAAACTGGCAGTTCACTCCGCTGTGGTGACCCCAGATTAATAAAGGGACTAAGCTGAAAACAAAATAAATGAATGAATGAATGAATGAATAATTTCTTTGTTTCGTTTTCGTTATTGGCCTTATGTGTGCGAATGTGAGAGTGTATGGGTGTTTCCCAGTACTAGGTTGCAGCTGGAAGGGCATCCCGCTGTATTAAATTTATGCTGGATAAGTTGGCGCTTCATTCCGCAGTTGCGACCCCTGATTAATAAAGGGACTGAGCCAAAAAGAAAATGAATGAATAAATGAATGGGTTGTGGCTGGAAGGGCAATCGCTGCATAAAACATATGCTGGATAAGTTGGCAGTTCATTCCGCTGTGGCGACCCAATATTAATAAAGGGACCAAGCCAAAAACAAAATGAATGAATGAATGAATGAATCATTTCTTTGTTTCGTTTTCGTAATTGGCCTTATGTGTGCAAATGTGAGTGTTTGGTGTTTCCCTGTACTGGGTTGCAGCTGGATGGTCATACGCTGTATAAAACATATGCTGGATAAGTTGGCGGTTCATTCCGCAGTGGCGACCCCAGATTAATAAAGGGACTAAGCCAAAAAGAAAATGAATAAATGAATGGACTGCAGATGGAAGGGCATCCACTGTGTAAAACATATGCTGGATAAGTTGGCGGTTCATTTCGCTGTGGTGACCCCACATTAATAAAGGGACCAAGCCGAAAACAAAATAAATGAATAAATAAATGAATAATTTCTTTGTTTCGTTTTCGTAATTGGCCTTATGTGTGCGAATGTGAGAGTATATGGGTGTTTCCCAGTACTGGGTCGCAGCTGGAAGGGCATCCCGCTGTGTTATACATATGCTGGACAAGTTGGCGGTTTATTCCGCAGTGGCGACCCCAGATTAATAAAGGGACTAAGCCAAAAAGAAAATGAATAAATAAATGAATGGGTTGTGGCTGGAAGGGCAATCGCTGCATAAAACATATGCTGGATAAGTTGGCAGTTCATTCCGCTGTAGCGACCCAATATTAATAAAGGCACCAAGCCGAAAACAAAATGAATGAATGAATGAATGAATCATTTCTTTGTTTCGTTTTTGTAATTGGCCTTATGTGTGCGAATGTGAGTGTTTGGTGTTTCCCTGTACTGGGTTGCAGCTGGATGGGCATACGCTGTATAAAACATATGCTGGATAAGTTGGCGGTACATTTCACAGTGGCAACCCCAGATTAATAAAGGGACTAAGCCAAAAAGAAAATGAATGAATGGGTTGCTGCCGGAAGGGCATCCGCTGCATAAAACATATGCTGGATAAGCTGGCAGTTCATTCCGCTGTGGTGACTCCGGATTAATAAAGGGACCAAGCCAAAAACAAAATGAATGAATAAATGAATGAATAATTTCTTTGTTTCGTTTTCATAATTGTCCTTGTGTGTGCGAATTGGAGAGTGTAAGGGTGTTTCTCAGTACTGGGTTGCAGCTGGAAGGGCATCCCGCTGTGTTAAACCATTGCTATCTCACGGGCAATTTATAACTTTTTAAAAAGTGGCTAATTCGTATGAATTCGTACGATGTAATTCGTACAATTGAGTATGATTTGCTCATCAACCAATGACGGTTGGGTTTAGGGTGGGGTTGGGTGCCACGACTCCTTTTTTAAATTATACATTTTCATACGACTAAACTCGTATGAATTTGTACGAATTAGCCACTAAACTGCCAAAACGAAAAATACTTACGTTTTCTCGTGAGATCAGGCTGTGTTAAACATATGCTGAATAAGTTGGCGGTTCATTCCGCAGTGGCGACCCCGGATTAATAAAGGGACTAAGCCAAAAAGAAAATGAATTAAATGAATGGGTTGCAGCTGGAAAGGCATCCACTGTGTAAAACATATGCTGGATAAGTTGGCGGTTCATTCCGCTGTGATGACCCCAGATTAATAAAGGGACAAAGCCAAAAAGAAAATTAATTAATGAATGGGTTGCAGCTGGAAGGGCATCCACTGTGTTAAACATATGCTGGATAAGTTGGCGGTTCATTCCGCTGTGGTGACCCTACATTAATAAAGGGACCAAGCCGAAAACAAAATGAATAAATAATTTCTTTGTTTCGTTTTCGTAATTGGCCTTATGTGTGCAAACGTGAGTGTTTGGTGTTTCCCAGTACTGGGTTGCAGCTGGAAATGCATGCACTGTGTAAAACATATGCTGGATAAGTTGGCGGTTCATTCCGCTGATGAATAAAGGGACTAAGCCAAAGGAAAATGAATAAATGAAGGATGTTTTGTTGTTTTTCTAGTCTTTCCAGTATGTACAGATCTTTGTATCTTTTTCTACTTTTTAAATGTACTTAAAGTGCTTTGAGGTGCTACTTTTAGAGGCGGTGTCTAACATAAAGTTTATTATTATCTTCTCTGAATTGTTTTTTGTTTAACACATTTGAATACTTTCAAAAACTGTTTTAGTTCTAAAACGAAGCCACTCATTCCTGAAAGAAAAAGCCTCTGCAGTTAAACACTTTATAGACTGATTAGACGTCTAGTGTTGGACACAGGTGTCTGAAGAAGACAATCGCTGTCAAAGACATTAGCTGAAGGAATCTCTCAGGGCCGGAGTCAAAACTTTAACATCTCTGAAAGCTGGTAAAACCACAATAAAGCTCGGTCCAGATGTCTAATTATAAAAGCTGTAAATGGGTTTAACAGCAGTAAGAACCGCCGCACAATTTAAAGTACAAAGGTATTAAGGACACTTAACGTGAAGCGGCCTGTCATGGTTATCTTAGCCATCATAATAAGTAAAGGTGGGGGAAAAGACCTCTTCTCTCGACTAATGTGTTGATTAAAGCCACGAAATGTGCATAGCCTGGCAATAATTGTGTTGGAGTCGGCAGGGAGCCGCTGGTTTGGGCTGGCTGCTCTTGTCTACAGACACCTGCTAATTTTCTGTCGGCTTTGCTTGCTATAAACAGACAGTGAACTGCCATTGAGGATCTGTAGAAGGGGTCGGTGTGATAATTGGGCAACACGGCCCTTTCCTGCTCGTTCTCTCTGCCCCTTGTCAAACATTTGTTTCAAGTCCAGCCAAGTGACAACAGCCGTCTGTGTTGGTCAACGTTTCTCCAACAACAGTTTATTTCACACGCCAGAAAGCAGCTTTGTTTTGTACATGGACATGGTTAGAGGAAAGTGGATACAGGACATAAAGTGATCTCGTTAACATTCCATTATAGACACTCCTGTCCCCCCTCGTCTCTCTAAACACCCCCCTGAAGAACTTCACACGGCCTGGCAGAGGCCAGCTGGACTGTCCAGCAGCAGAACCCTCATGTTGAAGGTGGTTTCTGTAAAACACAATCTGATAGCAGCACCGCTTGGAGGCAGACCTGAGTTCTGACTGCCAGAGCTTTGCCTGTCCTTCTTTCTATTTCTCATTGTAATGCAGTTAAATAGGTTTTGGACTGGGGGTTATTTCATTATTGTTTGTTCATTGGATTTATTTAATGTTGACGTTAATAAAATAGGTTTTGTTTATGTTCTGTGTTTATAATTTCACTATACCCTTCCTTCTCAGATATGTCTTTCCTTGCAGTATATTAGGACAAATATCTTATTAAAAGAAAGAAGAATGAATGCCAAATATGATAATATATATTATATCGTGTTATGTGTATTATATAATATTTATTATGTATATTATACATATTATACATTTGTTTATTTATGCAACAAAAATGTATACTAAATATTTTGTCAATTATATTTTTCTTCTATGTTAAGTTTAAGAATTTCTCTCTCTCTCTCTCTCTCTCTCTCTCTCTCTCTCTCTCTCTCTCTCTCTCTCTCAATTCAATTCAATAACTGCTTTATTGGCAATGCCAAAGCATTTATAAAGTTTACATAAAAATAAAAGAACATACATATATAATAAAAACACAGTAAAAACAGTAAATAGTAGAAGTAATAAAAACAAAAACGAAAGATATATACATAAAATAATTAAACAAAAAAATTATATATCATTATCCAGTATATCATATCATTATTCAATATATCATATTATTATTCAATATATCATATTATTATTCAATATATCATATCATTCATATATATAATATTATTATTCACTATATTATATTATTATTCAATATATCATATCATTCATTTATATCATATCATTATTCAATATATCATATTATTATTCAATATGTCATTATTATTCAATATGTAATTATTATTCAATATATCAAATCATTCATTTATATAATATTATTTATTTATATCAATAAAAATAATAAGAGATCAGAACACACTGTACATTTAACAATCAACGTTTTAGGATAAAACGGTAATAAAAACAATAATAAAAATAATAATAATCAGTATATTTACAATTATTCTGTCTCTCTCTCTCCCTCTCATATGCATATGTATATATACATAAACATATACATATGTAATAAAAAAGAATGTCATATGAATAGCAGCTTTTAGAATAGCATCTGCTAAAAAATATTTGCAACAGATTAAGTTATTTTAATTTGTTGTAATAATAACACTAATAATAATAATATTTGTAAAATATATTACATTATTTAAATTTGTTGTTATAATAATAATAATAATAATAATAATAATAATAATAATAATAATAA
>CAIGQQ010002476.1:330742-358004 GCA_903798035.1 Danio albolineatus | reverse complement strand
AGGGAGAGAGAGAGAGAGAGAGAGAGAGAGAGAGAGAGAGAGAGAGAGAGAGAGAGAGAGAGAGAGAGAGTTTAACATATATTAAGCCAATTAAACACTCATAAAAACATAATGTAAAATGTCTCGCAGGAACGTGGTGTCAAAGAAAGTCGTAGACAGAATGCGTCATTACTGCGGTAACCAAGTGACTGGTGCTGATTAATCCACAGACAGTCGCACCCCCCGCCCCGTCTAACTGCGTTGTCATTGGTCGATCGTCCTGTCATTCAAGCCACCCAATCCCACCTCCTGAGGTTTTAAACGCGTCCCAAAGTGAAAGCCTAACTATTCAACCTGTAGCTCTGGAACGGACGGTACATCCCACACAGTGGAAAGAGTGTATCATTGCGACTATCATCCTCTTTGTCCGCGTTCTCTCTGGCACTTTGAAAACGCACACATGTAAAGGAGAAACCCGCAGAGGACGAATTTATTTGGGAACAAACTTTTGGAATTTCCAGCAACTTTGGGACCTTTGCCAATTCTTAAGTTAAATCTTGTCCGTAGGCTGTCAGTCGTGTTAACATTTCATCGTCAGACAGAATGTACTGTCACAATCTGGCTCTATGTGTATTTCTGTATTTGATGATGATGCGCCTGCCAGCAGCCTCAGCGCAGAAGTCCACTGGTCCTCGGGTAAGTCCGTGCGGGACACCGCTTTCCTCAGCATGTGTTCAGCTGCGCACATTTACGCATTTGTCATTCTGGTAAACTCAGTGTGACATTTAATGGTGTCAGTGTGACCCGTAAAGTGCAACATGGCAATGTTTTGGCTAGAATTATGATGCAAGTCAGTTTCCTGATATATTGTTTCCATGTATAAAAAGCATCAATTTCCCTTCCAGTTTTCCAGTGCTATTTCTTACGCATTAGTATTATAAATATATATCTCGAAGGACTTAGTGAGCATGATATAATGCATAATAATACAATGAAGCAAATACAAGCATATTTTGCTGCCTATAAATTAGCATTGTGTATATAAACTATATTGTATTCAGTCTTCAAAAAGTGCACATATATAGTAACTCCCAAAAATTCAATTGGCTGTTAATTTACTCATCCCCATGGGCATACAAGATGTAGGTGATAGTTTTTCCTCTGTGGAACATTAGAACAACATTTTTATCTGAAACTGATATGATTCGCAAAATGCAAGTCATGGGTTACCAACAGTTCGAGAGTCAAAAAGCAAACAAACCAACAAATGAAATAAAATACAATTAATTATTGCAATACACTGAGGTCTTTTAAACTGACATGATCATTTTTGCAAAATATCTGACAAATTTGTTTACATCTGTGAATACATCAGTAAATGACAGGAAACTTGAACTGGATAATTTAATAATAATAAATTGTATTAAGGTTGTAAATAATGTTCAGGCTGATAGTTTGGCTTTAAAAGACCTCAGTGTATCATCAGGACATACTAGGGCTGAACGATTTGGCCTAAAATCAAAATCTTTGTTGATTGAACATTTTAACTACGAGTAATGAACGAGTATTTTATTTATTAATTTATTTATTTTGGTCTCATAGTTCACTGACAACTTTTGTACAGTAAATATGCTCACATATTACAAGTCAGAGATTTTTGAATGAAGGATGCATTATTGATTTTAGAATAATGAAAGAATTTATTGAACATCGACGTTGAACAACTAAAATTCAAACACACCTCGCCTAAAGCCAACAGCCACTGTTATTCTTATAAAAAAGTGAAAATAAATAACTTAAAATTACCTTTGGAAACTAAATAAATTATTTTCATATTAAAAATAGAAAATAAGCAGCATCTTTTCTAAATAAAAAAAAACTATTGTATATCCTGTAAATAATATTTTAAACAGTGAATTTCTTGAATCTTATGTAAACAATAATGTAATGTAAATAATAATTTTATTGTAATGGAAAATATGCCATCTCAAGGCATCTCTGGTGCACATTACAATTATCGTCAATGTAGTGCAAACGTGCGTTGTGTAGCTACACTGTAAAAAAAAATTGTAATTTTACAGTTTATTTCCGGCAGCTGGGGTGGCAGGAAAAAAAGTACAATATTGGCTGTCAAATTTGGGAAATTTCTGTAATTTAATATCCGTTATTTTACTGTAAATTTCTGTAATTAAATATCCGATATTTTACGGTAAATTTCTGTAATTTATTATTTGTTATTTATGGTAAATTTCTGAAATTTAATATTTGTTATTTTACGGTAAATATCTGTAATTTAATATTCGATATTTTACAGTAAATTTCTGTAATTTAATATTTGTTATTTATGGTAATTTTCTGTAATTTAATATCCGTTATTTTACGATATATTTCTGTAACTTAATATTCATTATTTATGGTAATTTTTTATAATTTAATATCTGTTACTTTACGGTAAATTTCTGTAATTTAATATTTATTATTTTACTGTATATTTCTCTAATTTAATATTCGTTATTTATGGTAAATTTCTGTAATTTAATATTCATTAGTTTATGGTAAATTTCTGTCATTTAATATTTGTTATTTATGGTAAATTTCTGTATTTTAATATTCATTGTTTTACGATAAATTCTGTAATTTAATATCCGTTATTTTACGGTAAATTTCTGTAATTTAACGGACGCTATTTTACGTTTTTTTTTTCGCCATCCCAGCTGCCAGAAATAAATCGTAAAATTACATTTTTTTTTACTGAGTACAATTTAACAAAGGCTGCACCGGACTGTACTTGTGTGTTCGATTCCGAAATATAAATCAGCCTTAACAGAGCAGGGTCACATGACTCCACAAGGGAAGTAGGGAAAGTAATTTAAAAATTGAACCTGAAAAAATTAGATCGTCTATAGGTTATGAATGTCGATTTCAACTACTTTTCGATCAATCGCCCAGCCCAAGGAGTTACCATTATCAATTGTATTTTGCCTTTGTTTGTTTGCTTTTCTAGACTATGAATTGCCAGTAGCATCTTCATAAATCCCCAAGGATAACACTTTCAGCTAATTGATGAAGGGAAAAAAGAGAGAAAAAAGTCACCTGCAGTACATCGCCTGCATAAAGTAACAGCAAAGTCTATTTTTGGGTGACATCTTGGTACTTTATTCACCCATAAAGTTTCATAATAGTACCTTAATGTAGCATAATACCAGTTTAAGCTATTGATAGTGGTAGATAAGTTGTTTTTGAAGGGAACTACTTCCCTATTGTATCCCATTTTTGGCATCCTGAATACCAATATAAGGCACTTTCTGTCTTTACTTAATAGAATAATAGATATTAGAAGTTCTCAGAATGGATAATAACCCGACATCAGAGCATCTTTTAGTGATTCGGCTGAATAGTTGGGTTTTGCTTGCTGAGGCACATTGTCAGTGAGACTTGAGTACACCCATTGACCTTTTGTCATAAAGGTCTTTTGCTTCCTGTGCACCCCTCTGTGCCCATAGAAAAGAGGACCATTGCCTTTCCAATGCAGCACTTCATACGATTACAACAAAGACAACTGTGTGGACTATTTCTCTCTGCGGCTGAATCAGCTTGCAGACAATATTGAATAGTAATTAAAAAAATGATCCTTAGGAGACAAAACACATACCGAGATGACATGCTTTCTTATTTAAGAAGCAGTAAATTTAAAGAAGTGACACTCAAAGGAACTTACATGAGTGATTAATAACACTAACCAGTCAAAGCATTAAAAAAAAAACCTGAATTGCCGCAGCATTCTTTTATGTCCTCAAGTATTCGAGCGATTCACACAGAAGAATGGTTCATCGAGATTGCCGCAGAGCTCTTGTAGGAAACATCCATTCAGTTGTGCACCGAGACCATTGAGATTGACCATTGAGAATGAAAGTGAGTACAAATCAGAAAGAGAGGAGAACAGAGAAATTTGTGGATGCTGCTGAGATATTGTCATACTTGTGGTCCGGGAAGGAGGTCAGTATAAAATCAGAGAGACTCACATGCGCACACATACATATTATTAGAGCAAAACTAAAGACTGTTGCTGAGGATGGAAAAGAAATATTTTTGCAACCAGATAATCTGCAAGGAACACATTGGACCTCTTTGAGATATATAACTAGGTTTTAGAAGCCTATTAAAATAAATTCCTTGGACTAATCAACTCGTGTCGTGCACATTTACATCAGTGTAAATCTAAATTTCTATTTTTAAATCATGAATGAGAAAGTGTTGTGCATTGTGATAACCAGCATAGCGAATGTAAACTATTTATATGCTGTGTTTCTGCATGATAATGGAAATTATTTGTTGTTCAAATGGTTGTGCTGGCTTTAAAGCAAGACTGGGAAGCATCAGTCTTTCAGTGTAATTATTACACTTTTAATACAATTTTCCTTTATTTTCCTTTCCTAAATTTTTATTGTCCAAAAATTTAGTGCAAGAAAAGTAAAAGTATCTGTAGTAAATATTACTCAAAGCATGAGTAAAAGTAGACCTTTCAGAAGTACTCAAGAGTAGTGAGTAGTGAGTATTACGCTGTGAAAAGTTAATGTGTTTACAGAATGTTACGTTTACACATCGCTGCATAAACAACATGTAGTGTATTTAGGGATCTTCCTATTTTCGTTCGTTTCTTCCAACCTTCCTTCAATTATTTGTTTGTTCTGTCCTTTCTTCATTCATTCGTTTGTTCCCTCCTTCCTTCGTTCGTTCATATTTTTGTTCCTTCCTAGATTAGGTCCTATTGTTCATTCATTCATTCATTCGTTTGTGCGTTCCTTCCTTCCTTAGTTTGTTCAGTCCTACCTTGAATTCTTCCTTCATTCGTTTGGTCCTTCCTTCTTTCCTCCCTTCATTTGTTCGCTCATTCTTTCTTTCATACTTTTGTTCCTTCATCAGGGTTCATTTGTTCGTTCCTTCGTTCCTTCCTTCCTTAGTTTGTTCCGTCCTTCCTTGAATCATTCCTTCATTTATTTGGTTCTTCGATCCTTCCTTCCATTCCTTCTTCGGTCCTTCCTTTTATTTGGCCCCTGCTTCCATTCTTCATTCATTCCATTTAGTGATTGTTTAAGGCTGATTTCAGTCATCATACTGTCAACATCCATCATTTTCAGTGACATGCAGTCTATAAACAGTCGCTGGATCATTGCGTGTAAAGATTTTGGACATCTTCTTAGACATTTTTAATGTTTCCAAAAGGTTTGCTGCATTTATAAAGTGTCCATGTCTTGAGGTTGTTCAGTATGATGTGATTTACTTTCTATGTGTGATTTAATTGGACAGGAATCACAGGACTGATCTTTCTACTTTAGACAATGACCATAGACAAGAAAGAAATAAAGTAGTGAGGGAGTGGAGTAAAAGTACCGATACTGCACTAAAAGTGTACTCAAGGGAAAGTAAAAGTCCACAACTTATCAGTAATTTATATTTCCTGAGAAAAACTACTCAATTACAGTAGTTTCAGTATTTGTAATTAGTTACTTTACACCACTGCTTTTGTGGTCTATTTAGTTTCATTTTTTAGTTTTAGTTCTGGCAAGGACTGCACAGACTTAAATTTACCGTAATTGCAGCGTGGTGTGCATGTGTGTGAGCAGAAAAGATTGTCGTAATTTCCACCATGCTAAAACATCCTTCATCAACTTCATTGAATCACTAAAGGAGGCCAGAAAGGTTGTGTTAAAAAAGCTATTTAAAAAAATCTGAAGTTAAATGCTTCAAAACTTATACTCCCTTCTGAGCCTCATTTGTAAACGCTTATCTGAGAGCGCTGTCAGCTCCAAGAACCCGACGTTTCGTGAGGAATTATGGCTGCTGTGCTGGGCTCAAAGATGTATTCGAGCCAATAACAAGATCAAGCTCTTTTCTGAAAAGCCAATTGGGTGATTGGGTTTATATAGAAAAAAGAAAGGAAGGAAGCATCTCTTGACAGTAGAGGGATTTTAGGTTTCCTTTTCCACATTTAACATGGATTTACCGCACTTTTCCAGTCACAGTAATTCCGAGCTCTTCAACCAGGCCAATTCAGACATGCCGCAGACTAAGAAGATAATATTTACGGAGGATTTCATTCTGTCAACATGTAGCAATGCATCCCAGCAATGCGACTACTGTCTGTATGCTTTGTTTTGTCTGTTAAATTTAATATCTATTAATTAAACTTTGAGAGCCAAATGTAATTGTAAAAATGATCATAATTAGCGAATTCCCTAAATACTTCCCTCATCTGGCATAGGCTGAACAAACAGGCTGCCCCACACCTAAGCTCATATTATTGACTGGCAATATTGCCATGTCACATTAAATCATATTTTTATGGTGCATAAATAATAGTACACAATTATACAGTTATATAGTTTACACTATAATAGTTTATTTTGTGCTTTGGAAAAGTTCTTATGACAATATTGTCATCAAAACATTTTGTCAGTCTGTCGCTGGCTGTTTCTTAATTCATAGAACGCTGAGAATGGACTTGCGCTCTCATGGGCTTTCCGAAATTGCATACTTCCATACTATATAGTACACTAAAAACAGTAGAAGTACCCGAATGACTTACTACTTCAGGCGAAATTCTGAAGTGCACATCGTATGGATGTTATGATATCCCATGATACCCCGTGAGAGAATTTATGAATGGGAGTGAAGTGATGCAACTTAACAAAATCATCTTGACAAAATGGCGGATGCAGTACGTCTGAGTTACATTTGTACTACTTACATTCATACTGTGTAGAATGTACTTTTCTAACGGTCGAGTACTTTTCTAACAAATTATTATTGTTTACACAATAATAGTTTCTTTTCTTTTGTGCTTTTGAAAAGTTCGTAAGACAATATTGTGATCAAAACTCAGGCCAATAATTGGCAGCCATTTTGTTAGTCTGTCACTGGCTGTTTCTCAATTCAAAGAACGCAGAGAACGGACTTGCGCTCTCATGGGCTGTTTTCGAAATGGCATACTTCCATTCTATATAGTACGTTAAAAACAGTATGCTAGCCGAGTAGTATCTCTGAATTCAGAGAATTCAAAAAACAGTATGCGAAAAGTACCCAAATGACTTACTACTTCTGGTGAGATTCTGAAGTACACATCGTATGGACGTTGCGCTATCCCATAATGCCCCACGAGAGAATTTATGTATGGAAGTGAAGCGACACAACTCACGCGGGTAGGTCATGTCATCATGACAAAATGGAATTCCATTCATACTACTCACATCTATACTCTATAGAACATACTTTTCTAACAGTTGAGTAGTTTATTGAAATTCAAATACAGTACCTACTGAGTAGTAGGTGGTTTCGGACGCAGCCGTAGAGACCATTCTTGCCAGGCTACCTCAGAAGAAAACCCTCAGGAGACCGCAATGAACCTTATTGCATGACAAATCCAACCCAGGCTCATTATTGATACGTACCCCTATATACATTTGTGGATATCCCAAAATATGTCTCAGGGGGTACTCTTTTTGCAATTTTTTTTTCACAGTGGCCACTGTGTACTGATTTTTTTAGATCTCAAATTTCACTTGCAAGTAGCATTCGCGCCTGCTGTTCTTACGTAAATCCACCAGAGGCTGCTGTCGATAGACTGACTGACTGACCGATACCTAGGCCCACACGAAATCTGCACATGCAGAATTTTGCTGATTTTTAGCCCATCATTGATTCTGTTCATTTACTGGTGTAAATGTATGTAAATTTATATTTATTCATTTTTTAAATTAATTTTAGTAATAATATTGACTGATATGAAAATATTAATTTTATTTATTTACAATACAGTTTGTAAAGTAATATTTCTGTCTTTTAGTAGAGATGTTATATGAGAGGCTTGCTCTGTTTACCAAATAAAGTGGATCTAATTGGATTTACATTGTAAACATTAAATAAAAGTTAAAAAGGTATTTCTTTTTATTTCATATATTAAGGTTTTAGTTATGATATTCCCAAAATCATTCAGCATAATTCCAGAAATAGCAAAAAAAAAGTCAGCAGATTCTGTCTAGCCCTACCGATACCCCCACCCAACCCTTCCCTAAACCCAACCGATATCGTTTTCAAAGGTACATATTGACCTGATCACCCCCTTCCCTAAACTCAACCAACAGTGTCTCCAAAAGCAATCCAGAAACGGAAAAGTCCTCGTGGCTGCCTGATTTTAACCATGTTTTCAGGTCTTATCTCGTTTTTACCCTGTTATTTACTTGTTTATTATATTTTTTGCCTGTTGTTTTACCTGCTTTCTGGAATCGTTCTTCACAAGACTCGAACCCCGTTGTCGTGATCACTTCCTTTCTGCCATAGTGCATTTTCTGTTTATCCCATATTTTCTCAGTTTATCCAATAGAAATGTACATTACAGATGTTCAATACCTTTTATTGTCCATAACAAAAACAAACAACTTTATTTATTATTATATCTGGAGTGGTAAAATATAATTCTTTATTTTACAAAGACCTTACAACTTTCCTTCCAATTTTAAAGTGCAAAAATTTATAATTTACACCTTTTTAAAACATGAAAGCAGGTCAAGAGAACACACACATTTGTTGTCATTTAAAATCAGTGTTATTCCTCCAAATATTTCTGAAGTTTGTATCGAGCATTGTCTGTAATGAATATTACGGTCCTTTTTTGTTATTTATGTTAAAAAAAACATTCTTAATGACTAAAGTTTTGCTTCAGTAGTACAGTAGTACAGTTTTAGGATAACTTTGATTAAAAGTTTTGATCCGCTTCAAAAGTTGACTACTGTATTTCCAAACAGCGGCTATTGTGGGTAACAAAATGAAAATGAATCATTAATTTAAGTCTGCATTGACTGATGTGGTTTACTGGACTTTACTGGAACATCTATGTTAAGCTGCTTTGACACAATCTACATTGTAAAAGCGCTGTAGATGTAAACATGAATTGAATTGAATTGAATTGGACTGAACTGAACTGAACTGAACTGAACTGAACTGAACTGAACTGAACTGAACTGAACTGAACTGAACTGAACTGAACTGAATTGAATTGAATTGAACTGCATTTCGGGTCATGAAAAGTTGAGAAAAAAGGCCCACAGTAGATTCTCCTACTGCAGCTGGTTCTATTTTTTCTTTTTGATATTGGGTGCCAGTTTATAAGGAAGTGACGCTATTGTTATCTTTAAATAATTGGAAAGAAACAGATTTATTTTGTAAATATTATATGCGATATTCCAGTTTGGTGTATAAGCTTACTTTGCACCATTGGATGGGAACATAGCTAGTGTTGTTTTGAATTTCAACTACTTTGACATGCTTATAGACTGGACACTTAATATACACATACATGATGTCATTGTTTTCCCACAGATAATAGCAACATTTAAAATGTGGCATTTACTGGCCCCACATTGGCGTTGTTGTTAAAATGAATGGTCAAAATGCATAGAGATTTTGGTGTTTATAATTGGAACTGTGTTGAGTAAAAGCTTTCTAAGAGTGTATTCAAAGCTGGAGTGGGAGAAGCTATTTTAACATCAACAAACAAATGACACACTCCACCATTACACTGCTCCTGTGCAAAGGTCACTGGATACTTTCAGAGTTAACAGGTTCAGAGTTACCTGTTAACAGTCTGACAAACATGATTTCACTTTAGAATTGAAATAAAAAGTAGAACTAAGTGTGACACTTTATTTTGATGATCCGTTTGTTGCATTTAAGTTAAATTGCAACTAATTCTCAGTAGATTATAAGTAGACTGTTCGGTTGGGTTTGGGGTTGGGGTTAGGGGTAGGGTTAGTGTAAGTTGACATGTACTTGCAAAGTATCTTAAAGTCAGTTAAATGTCTGTTGAATGTCAGTATCAACACATATTAAGCAGACAGCCTACTAATACTCAAATGGAAATCGAAATAAAGTGTTACCAAACTTAGAAAAAGAAATGAAAACAATACAGTTTCAATACCACAATTGTCTGTGTAGTTTCATATTTAACTAAATCACATTAATCATTGATAGTCTTAAAAGTGGTGATTCATGAGTTTAAGTACAGTAATTAGTCAATTATATTATTATAGTTGATTTCTTTCTATTTTATAAAAAAAAATGTAAGGCCAAATACCCTTAGTTGAAGAGCAATAATTATACTTTTTCACTTTTTTATTTTACCCAGTATGTTTTTATGTTTCGTCCGTAGATATTTCATTTAAAAATAATTACTGCAATAAGAACTGCAATGAATGGCTTGCTTGGAAAACAAGCTTGCTTTCCAGGATCTAATCATGTCATAAAGTGTGCCAAATTCCACCATTGGAAATTCAAATGGGGTTGGGAAGAGCCAAAAACAACAACATTACCACTTCGATATATCTTGCTATATTCGTGCATTTCTGGAATGACTAACTATTTAAATAACTATGTCATGAAATGTATCGTTACTGTGAAAAAAGATTACTCTGGTCAAAACAAATTTTGGTCATACTCCAAAGATGAACTTAACAAGGTACTGGGACAGCTAACCAATCACAATAAACCAATAAACACATTTACGGCCCATTTCCACTGAGTGCTACGGTACGGGTCGGTACAGGTCACCTTTATCAGGCTTGCATTTCTGCTGCTAAAGGGTACTCTTTTGGTGGGTGTGGTGTACGACAGAAAGTTTTAGTCGACGTCATTCTCACTCGAGGAAATGTCTACAGTAAAGCTGAACGGGTCATTCACATATCATATGAGAAGCACCTCTCACAAAACAGAGGCTTTATTATACACATAAACACTGGTGTATAAATGTTCGTTACTAACCTTTCTATGGACATGATCTGATTATACCAGCAGATCAATGATGCGAAATAACCTACTGTCTGTGATTATATAAAATAAATATATAAATGCAGCATATATGAACACATACAGCCCCTTACAGTCTCCAATATGTTACCAATTACAGAAAAACTACACACAGCAGACATCTAGTCCTTATTTAGGTTCAAAAACAACACGAAATAGAGCCCACAGTCAGTGCAAACCTCTCATCTGTGTCTTTAATCTTCACCAGCACATGTAGCCTCTTGTTAGAAAGTAATTCCATCATTCCGATTTCATAATAGTCCAGAAGATGATGATGATAATAGTTAAACGTAGCAGTTTTTTCATGTTTGCTGTAAAAATAATGCGCTCCTTTGTTTTTTCCGACTTCTCCTTTGTTTTTGCATGCGTCAGTCTCGCGTTTGTCTGTTTCTGAAAGAATCAGGTTTCAAAAGCACGTCAATAATCAAGCCCACGTTATTATGATCAGCTCAAGAAGTTTATTTCAAATATAGATGCGTACGCGAGCGCAAGAGGTAAATCGAAACCGCTCGCACTTTAGACAGGCTCGTAAAAAACAGGAGAAACTGCTTTTCTTCTTGGCTTTGTGGCTGTTCATCAAGACGACGACAAGGTTTGTTTGAGCTCAAGGCGACCATGGCTTGTTATTAAATTGACATATTATTTCAGTGTAATATTTTGGCTGTGTATTTAAACATGGCGGTTTCTTTGTTTTCATTCTGGCTTGTTGCGCGAGCGAATGACATATCTCTGTAAACCAATAGCGTTCAGTTGCGTGTCTTGCTCCGCCTTTTGTTACCCTTGGTACCTTTTGCAAAGGGTGACCTAAAAAGGGGTACATTCGTTTTTTGGAAGGTGTCATTCTTCATCAAATTTGGAGCTAAATAAGCCGTTTGTGCCAGGATGGGGAGATACGTATTGCTATATTGTAAATTATGTGAAATATAATGCATTTTTCAAACCAGCAAGTGTGAGAGCATGTTCTAGTACACTCTCCAAAACCCTTTTAAAAGCCTTTAGGACCATTTTTATTACTTTTTGAAACATAGATGATACAGATATAGATGAAAGTGATAAAGTGGTGCGATTTGTACATTATTCTGACAGTACACATAGACTGAGCTCAGTGTGTGTTATTTGACTACAGTAAAAGTTCTTCCTTTACTAACAAGAGCAGCTTGTTTTATTTATTGCAAAACATGGACTGCATGTGGAGCGCATGCTGTACTGTAGCCTTGAAAGATGTTACTCAAGCCCAGTTTAAAAGGCACCCGGCTGCAAAATGAATAACACGCATTAAAATACAATACTGCAACTGGCAGAGTTACGTAGAGACAATCCTGCTTTATTGTAAAATGGTTTTTATTGATTTTTTGCCAAATCAGTTTAGTGTCAAGTTTTATAATAGAATAGAAAACATGTTTTGCTTTGTTGTAAAGTGTAGATAAATTGTTGGTCAATCTCTTTAGTTTTTTCAGTTATTATTATTAGGGGCCAAGCAGCAACACTGCGAAGGCCCGATTGCTTCCGTTATCGTTCCTATTATTATTATTTTTCTTCCACCGGATTTGAATGGCAGCCCATATAACCGTACACGGGAAAGTTGTATAATTTGGCACAATGATAGAGGGCAGTATCAACATGAACCACAGCAAACCTGAAGTCTCTAACTCAAACTGTCTAGCGCCACCACTTGTCCAAAGTTTCACTTATGTTTATCATTTCTTTCATTGGCTAGACAGCTCTGTGTATGTCAGTGTCGTCACTTATTGATCCACGATCTGTAAAGGGCGTTTATGTAACATAGTGAACATACTGAATTGAAATACAGTAGCAGCCAGAGTCACGTGAGCAAAAGCAGAGCTTCGCTAAACATTTCTTCATGCAGGTCCTGCAAACCACCCAAAGCAAGCACTCCATAACATTCTGCACACTCTCGCCGGTAAACCAATACAGCTCAGATCCCAGCAGACATAAAATTTCTCTAGTAGGCTGACTCTATTTTTTTGCTGCCTAAATTTAAAGCACATTGATAAAACAAGTTTCTGTTTCAAAGTGGCATTCTTTCTTGTGCTTTTTTCTCTCGGTACAGTTTTTAAATAATATTTTAATAGGCTTACATCAACTGTGTATTTTATAGCCTATTTATTTAGACAGCTGTGTGTATTAAATTATAGTTTAAACTATAGAGCTCTGAGCATAATTCGAATTAAAAATTCAATATGAAGAGAGAATTATGAGCAGGACGGGATGTCATTCATACAGGTAAATGTTCGTTTCTTGTCAAATACAAAAGTGAAAGCATGCTGAACTATTACCGAGAGCTGTTTATCCATTAGGAAAATTGACTGCAGTCTTGGTTTCTCTATTGTTTCTCTCTATAATGTAAAGCCTATGATGCATAATTCTAGTGAAGGGCTATGTATAAGAAAGTCCTACCTCTTATTTATACTTGGCGACGATGTCTGTGGGTGTCACCTATCAAAACGAAAGCGCAGCTTTTCGCTTATAATTTCTTGCTCAATGCCATAAATTAAAATAAGGATACATGACAGATGAGCGAGACTCCTTGAAAGTAAACCGTGGAACTAATGTGAGGACAGTTTACTCACACGTGACTTGTTTTAGCTGTTTTGGTCCATTTAGAAACTTTGCTGTGTGAAAGCGAACCGCACCAAGTACAAAGAGCAACATTGTAACAATTTAAATCCCAGTTTCTGAACAAAACAGGTGTGAACCTGCACCCTCAAACCAGAAAACCAATCAAAAGCACCAGAATAGAACCGCCTTCATAAATGGCCTTAGCAGAAGGCATCACGCATATCAAAAACAGGCAAAGCAACAGATTAATATTATTCAACATCCCAGATTTTCAAAGAACATTTTCATATGTAACCCCATTTGTAATCTTGAACATTTTCATAAGTAACTGTAATTTAATTACACATTTTTTTCAGTATCGGAAACAAATTACTGTTACTTTTATTTTGTATTACTTAATGCCGTTACATGTAAAGAGTTACTCCCCAACACTGTAATAGACTGTGAACATTTCCCAACATTACAAAAACTCAGTAGTTCTAGCTGTAGTTCAATTTAAAGGTACGACATATGAATTCCAACTGCATAATTTCTCAAAAAAAAAAAAAAAAAAGCCCTGCAAAACACACCATCATGATAGTGTATTCAATCTAGTCTTGAACATAACCAGTGCTAGTGATTGAATACTGGATACGTTGCAGTGGCCTGGGAAAGCAGAGTATACAGCATACCTGCTCGAGTGCATCACTGAAACCTCGTAAAGTCATGTAAAGAACAAACACAGCGAGGCGAGCACGAGTTACATGCCAAGACAACAATTTCTCAACTCCGCACATGAGCGCCAAGCTCCCTGCCCCCCTTCATGCTGCTTTTTTTTATTTTATTGAAACGGCCCACATCACACCCAGTGACCCAAAGATGCAGGTGTGTGTGTGTGTGTGTGTTTGTGAGGGCAGAAAGATCATTTATGTGGAATTCATGTACAGTATATATATGCAGGCTCTAACCTGAGTGCTTTTAGAATGAGTAATTGTTATGGGTGCTAATGTTAAGTCATCTAATTGTCCTAAAAAGTAATCAGTGGATCACTGTTTATCTTATATACTCAAGTCAGACTGTACAGTAGGGCTATTCAATTAGTTTGTCATGGGGGACAGTTCATGAAAAGCATCCCAAATGAGGGGCCGAAGGGATATGACTTGCAATATAAGTGATGACACAACAGCAATATAAGAGCCCATATGCTGTATTTTTGCTCTTTAAGACACCCACATCAGCTTTTTCTACATTAAAATGTTAATATGTTGTATTTTGAAATGACGTAACATCACTGCATTGTACAATGTGGCTTTTTTTTACATATTCAAATGTATTTCGAAGCACAACAGAATCAGTGTATTGCTCAAGTAGGCTTCTTCTACATGCAAATACATTCATATGTTATGTTATAAACTGCATAACAATTAGGGATGCAACGATTATAGATTTTGGTTTTATGATTATAGTCTGAAGAATAATCCTAGGGCCTAAGTATTGTATTTCAGATTAGTAAAAATGTAAACAGCGTCCTCTATTGGATTTGTCATTTGAAACGTGCAACGAAACGTACACAAAGCAATGTATTTTAAAAGTGGTTTGGTTTAAGTTAAATTGTTCTCTGATATCTACATAGTAGGTTTATGGCTTCGGTAAGTTCAAATAATATCCAGAAGCAGTTGTTACCCCATAAATTACCCATTGAATCGGAAGGTGCATAATTGACCATATATGGGTTGCGTCACGAACACTAATCAGCTCTTACAGACAGACCCCCACACACAGCATGAAGTATGCTGAACACGAACAAATATAAACCATATATAAATGGTTTATTATGAATGGGTAAATATAAACCACTAGAGTAACGTTAACGTTTGATATTATTCTGTGGATAAATGTATAATCATAATTAAATTTGACAAAAGAGACATAGAGATGCATCGTGTTGTATTTTGGACCTATATTGTCAAAAAAAAAACACAGCCAGGAATTAATATCAACCTCTGCATGAGTGATTTGACACGACACAGCCGTCTCATGTGTTTGTTGTAACATACGCATCAAATAAACATGATACTATTAGCAAAAGATGCTATTAAACATATTTTAGTGCCTCCTCGGAGTGGAGATGAATGAATGTATAATCTGTAAATCTTGCATTTTGCAAGTTTGTACATGTCTTGTGCAGTCATTGCCCAGTAACGCATACTGTAAAACAGCTTGGCCTTTGCGTTTTTAAAATAAAAGTCCCACATACATAGTAAGTTAAATCTAAGCTTAAAATTAACTAAGGGAGGAAAATGATAATTGTTGTCTCTTTAGAAAACGTTTGGCTCATCAGACACATCCTGAGGCGTGCATGTTAATGATCTCAGAGCTGCATATGAGACTGTGTTCTCTTGATGGCGTGGCTGCTCATCAGGTCCGGATGAACGACCTAAAGTAGGACTACATGCAAATGATGAGAGCATAGCTTGTGAGTTGTGTAGCAGTTTGCTTTGTGTTCTGATTGGCCTGTTATCCACTGAGGCAATATCATGACAATTCATATCCTTTATTATTTTGGCAAATTAGTGGTTGATTTGTATGAATCAGTAGCCTGCGATCTTTGTTTTTTTCACAATAGCTACACCCTAGTACATATTATGTTTAGGGAGCTTGCCTTTTTTCCTAATAAGCTTTGATTTGTGTATAAAAAATACAAAATTAGCCACTTATTTAGCAAAGCATATATTTTCCTTGGGGATTGGCTTGTGTGTTTGCTACAGTATCTGCTGTGCAAGTCCAAATCTGAAATCTAATCATTTCAAAGAGTGAAATCTAAGGGTTTTTTTTCCTCACAGACTTTGCTCATGTTCAAGCCTGTCATGCTAATTCGCTCCTCTGATCAACAGAAAGCTGCTGAGTGACAACTTCTGTGTAATTTCTGACTTGACTGGTTTCATGGTGGTTCATAAGTTTGACTTGTTTGTGAACATTGTAAACCATCTGTCCATCAGTCTAAAGCAGATGTCTGTATAACCAGTGCAGTCCACTTCATTTGCTTTTTTAAACAAAGTGTGATCTGGGTTCACTTTTATTTTCACTTTTTGCTGCAGGGTATCATGCTAAGCTAACAACATGCAGTGACTTCCCAATCCCAATTCTATTTTTGTACCCCTTTCCCTTGGCCCTTGAAACAGAGTGTGAAGGGGAAGGGCTTCAAAATTTACCCCTTAGCACTACAGTATCTGCACACGCCATCATATGTCATGGCAATCTCTTGCTTCATATGAGATCAGACGATCACGACTGCTGTTGTTATTCCAGTTGTGTTCTTTTTTTGTATTTATCTTCAGGAAATCACTGAAGGCGTATATCATGTTATCATAACAATATAATGTGGCAATAAGATCGTAACTGTACTGTGTATTCACATCGTGGCCATATTTATCTATGTAAACATATGAAAACAACATTAACATTATAGCAGACACTGTAAAAAGCTCGTTCTTAGCCTCTAGACCAAGGGTGTCCAAACTTTTTCTTATAAATGGCCAAAAACCAAACTTGATTGAGGGCTGTGGGCAGAAGTTAAATATACCAAACTGTATTAAATTAAATTTGCCATGGGTGATTTCAAATTTATTTACATATTATTTAAAAATAACTAGAAGAGTTGATTTAAAACATGCAGTATAATTGTTTTACGTTTTATAATGAACTTATTATAGTAAAAAACATAAACAATCCCATTTATAGACCATTTTAAGAGATGTGAACAAAAAGAATGGTCCTAATGCATTTCCTGTTTAACATTTTTAATTTCCATAGCTTCCGAAAAAGAGCCACATAATGATAAATCATGATAGCTGTTTTGAATTAGGTTATGGTTGAATTGCCTCTTGTTACAGTTATGATATAGCTTGATAACAAGCAGGAAACATTTATGAGCCAATGACATGACCATATTGAAATGGTCTATAACAATTCAATGCGGAATACAGTAGTTGAGCTGCTTCTGTCTTTGCCTTGATTTGCTTGCCGATGTCTTGTGCATCTGGAAGTGACAGTATTTACACTGTTAAAGTCTAATGAATGAAACATTTCCTTTTAGTTGGCAACATTTTCCTTTTTAGTTTTGTAGCTCCTCAATTAAACAAAGAAACAAAAGGTTACATCCAATTCGAATTGACATCTCTGTCGAACGCATTCGCCCCCCAACCGACTGGCCATCCTTTTTCCTTTTCAGATGGGATGGCGGGCCAAACCAAAGGTTACCATGGTCTAACTTTGGCCCGCAGGCCCTACTTTGGCCACCTCTGCTCTAGACTTTTCTGACAGGGTATTCGAGTGTCATCGAGTGAAAGAATGTTGTGGGACTACTGTACATGAGTTATTATTAGGGATTATAGATATTTATCATTTTTTTATTTTAAAGCATGATGGTAAAACACGAACATGGTTATGAAAATATTAAAACATATGCTTGTTTGTTGTAAAAATTCCTTACTTCTGTTGTAGATGGTGTATTCTGGGAAATTTTCCTACCCCTTGGTTTCGAGTGTGGTCCTGGAAAATTTCCATTTGAAGGAGAGCCCTTCCCCTTAGCCCTACGCCTTCAAGCTAAAGAGAATTGGGACACCCCTACCCCTTCAAGTGAACACATAAAACAAGGGGTAAGAGGAAGGGCTAAGGTGTAGAATTGGGATTGGATCTTAGTGTGTTGACTAGAGGCAGAATTTAACAGATTCCACTAGAGTTTGTGTTCACTTAAGAATTTAAATCCATCTGTCAAGTCAAATTTATTTAGCTGAGAGCAAGTGTTAGGTAAGTGTTTGTCTATGTCTATGAGCCTTATGTGAGTTTAAGATTTTCTTAATTTATTTAGCAGTAATTTAAGGAGGAGGGCAGAAAAATATAGTGTATGGATTTAATCTCATCTAGTCGCATGTTCACGATTTTTAATATTACTATTTTATATGACTCTTTTCATTGATGTCGCTTAGAATTACTTTTAAACAGTCTATTACGTATTCAAAAACATAACTCTAAAGGAAGGTTTTGCACATTTAAACAATATAATGAATGAATTAACGAATCAACTCAACACTCATTTATTTTCTTTTCGGCTCACTCCTATTATTAATCTGGGGTCCCCACAGCGGAATGAACCGCCAACTTATCCAGCATATTATTTACACAGTGGATGCTTTTCCAGCTGCAACCCCTTACTGGGAAACACACAAACTTCTATTCACACACATACATTACGGACAATTTAGCTTACCCAATTCACCCATACTGCGTGTCTTTTGACTGTGGGGGAAACCGGAACACTCAGAGGAAACCCAAGCATACACGGAGAGAACATGCAAACTTCACACAGAAATGCCAACCGAGGCTCAAACCAGCGACATTCTTGCTTTGAGGCGAGAGCGCTGCCCACTGCGCCATCGTGCTACCCCACCAACCAAACAAGTGATCGTATTATTACTAATATATTTTAATCATTATTTGAATTATTCAAATGAAAACATACCACTTTTGCTAATAAACTACTTTTTTAATTATAAATCAACATCAGAGAGCTGTGTTCATAACTTTATTTCACAAAATGACTCAAAACTGTTTTAAAAACATACACAATGGAGACGAGAAGTACGAAATGTCATAAATTCTTGTAAAATCTGTCACTTTAAGTAAAAAGAGCTTTTTTTGTTGTTTTTAACCCAGTAAATCATACGTCTGACTAATGATTTTTTTATTGCACAACCTTTGAGTGTTTGAGTGACATTGTGTTTTCAGTCTAAATTTCATTTGGGCAGAGTCAGACAAGGAGCAGATAAAAAAAAATAAGAAGAGGGAAAAAAAACTGTTTGAGCAAGACAGAACTAGATGGTCCAGTAAAGAGAGAGAAGTAATGTGTGTGCGCGTACGTGTGTGTGAGGGAGATTCAGGGACAAAAGGCTGTTCTCCCTGTGTGGGCCAGAAGCAGCGCTGTGAGCTGGATATACAGTGAGCGACAGCTGGGATTTGGATAAGGAAGGTTTTCTGACAGAGAGAATGTGTTCTGGGTCAGTGCAATGGCATTTTGGATGATAGCGGTGCCTATCAGCATTTAATGATACGGCTTTCTCTGAGAAAATACCAGAGATTACCAGCCTCCCAGAGGCTTCAATTACAGCCCGATAAAAGTGGTGTCTCTTTTAGTCCACCGCTCAACCGTTAGTCAAGACACAGCAGGTTTCATCAACTCAAAAGCACATCACAGTTTTCCATAATGACATCCTTAAGTGGGATCTTCTGTCATTTGCATTTTGCTGATGTCGACAGAACTTACTATGCTGCTGAAACCGACAAACAACTTTTACTGGTTATTTGGTGTGATGGTTTTCATTGCCAGCAACTCTTGGGACAAATAATCAAGAGCATTTGCATGGTGTTGAATCGTTACAAAGAACACGAGAATACTTTGATTGTTATGAGTTTGGGTGATTGCTTGGATTGGTATTTATATATAATACTAAGTAGTACTTTCTGTTTTGGTTTTGATTAATACGTTTACATTCAAATTGGTGCGGATGTTGGGACCAGACTGTAAAAGAGCTAAACTTGACCCCTTACACTCAAACCAAGTTTTAATCCAGATATATCCATGTCCGTTTTAGAATTACACAGCCTTTTTAAATGAACTCCAACATTTAGGTAGAATTTTGCTATATGAACAGTTTCATTTATAATAATTGAGGGCAGGGGCGACACGGTGGAAGGTGATGACACAGCAAGAAGGTTGCTGGTTCAAGTCGTGGCTGGGCCAGTTGGCCATGGACATGTTCTCCCCTTGTTCACGTGGGTTTCCTCCCGGTTTCCCCCACAGTCCAAATACATGCGCTTTACAGTGCATCCGAAAAGTATTCATAATGCTTCACTTTTTCCCACATTGTTTTATGTTACAGCCTTATTCTAAAATGGATAAAATGTATTTATTTCCTCAAAATTCTACACACAATGACAATGTGGAAAAGAAGTTTTTTAAATTGCTGCAGATTTATAAAAAAAATAAAAATAAAAATAAAAAAAAAACTGAAAAATCACATGTAGATCAGTTTTCACAGCCTTTGCTCAATACTTTGTTGATGCACCTTTGGCAGCAATTACAGCCTCAAGTCTTTTTGAATTTGATGCCACAAGCTTGGCACAACTGTCTTCGGCAACCGTCGCCCGGGTCTGAGGTCAAGACCTCTCTGAAGCAGGTTTTCATTCAGGATGTCTTTGAGCATCGCTGCATTCATCTTTCCCTCTATCCTGACTAGTCTTCAAGTTCCTCTGCTGAAAACATCGCCACAGCATTAAGCTGCCACCACAATGCTTCACTGTAGGGATGGTATTAGCCTGGTGATGAGCGGTGCCTGGTTTTCTCCAAACAGGTATTCACTCAATTTTAGTCTTATCAGACCAGAGAATTTAGTTTCTTATGGTCTGAGAGTCCTTCAGATGCCTTCTGGCATAGTCCAGGCTAAGGAGTGGCTTCTGTCTGGCCGTTCTACCATACAGGCCTGATTGGTGGATTGCTGCACAGATGGTTGTCCTTCTGTAAGGTTCTCCTCTCTCCACAGAAGAACACTGGAGCTCAGACAGAGTGACCAACGGGTTATTGATGACCTCCCTGACTAAGGCCTTTTCCCCCCGATCACTCATCTCTAGGAAGAGTCCTGGTGGTCCCAAACTTCCACTAACTGCAACCTTCCCCAGCCTTAACCTGCAACCTTCCCCAGCCTTGTGACTCGAGACAATCCTGTCTCGAAGGTCTACAGACTTTTCATTTGTCTTCATGCTTGGTTTGTACTTTGACATGCACTGTCAACCCTGGGACCCCATATAGACAGGTGTATGCCTCAAATCATGTCCAACCAACTGAATTTACCACCGGTGATCTCCAATGAAGCTGCTGAAACATCTCAAGAATGATCAGTGGAAACAGAATGTACCTGAGCTCAATTTAGAGCTTCATAGCAAAGGCTGTGAGTACTGATGTACATGTGATTTTTCAGGTTTTTTATTTGAATAAATTTGCAACTTAAAAAAAAACTCTTTTTTCACATTGTCATTATGGGGCATTGTGTGGAGAATATTGAGGAAGTAAATGAATTTAAAAATGTTGGAAACTGGTAACTGTTGACTTCCATACTATTTGCTTTTTCTAAGGGGGGTTCAGAAATGAAAATTTGTTCCTCAAATTCCTTTCAGAGTTTTTTTTTTCTCTCTTTGTGGTTGATCAAACAGTCAGTGAGATTTACCGGAAGAAATAACACGACTGTTCCTCAGCCAAGCTGCATCATTAGAGCGACAAAGTAGGAAGTTGAGGAGGCAGATTTCCTGTTAGCCTGGATTTAATTAGTTTAATGATCAGAAAAGAGGGATTATGATTTCAAATCTTCTTCGCATAAAAATCTGACAGTCATTAGTGAATCAAGCAAAGCTGTTTGAGTGAGGGATTTAAAGTTTTACATAACCGATTCCTTACAATCTGTGTGTCCTCCGGTTGAATATGTATGCTCTCAGTGGTAAAAGCCTTTTAAAAGAATGAGATAAGTTGCGAAATGTGACTTCAGCTCAATGCATTTAGGCATGTAGACGATAATCTGATGAAGTTCAAAAGGGGTACATGCCATTCAAAGTGGTCATACTCTGTCTTTTCGTACTGTATTTTTGTCTGATATCCACTTACTATATAATGTTATCGATGTTACATAAGAAACACCATTTTTTCTTCTTTTTTTAATATTTCCCAAAAAACGTTTAACAGAGCAAGGACATTTTCACAGTATGTTTGATAATATTTTTTCTTTCAGAAAATGTCTCATTTGTTTTATTTCTAGAATAAAAGCAGTTTATATTTTTTTAAAAACCATTTAAGGGTAAAAATTATTAGCCCTTTTAAGATATTTCTTATCTCAATAGTCTAAAGAGCAAACCATCGTTATAGAATAACTTGCCTAGTTAACCTAATTAACCTAGTTAAGCCTTTAAATGTATAGAAGTGTCTTGAAAAATATCTAGTCAAATATTATTTACTGTCATCATGGCAAAGATAAAATAAATCAGTGATTAGAAATGAGTTATTAAAACTGTTACGATAAGAAATGTGTTGAAAAAAGTCTCTCAGTTAAACAGAAATTGGGTAAAAAAAATAAACACAGGGCTAATAATTCAGGGGGGGCTAATAATTTTGACTTCTACTGTACATCCAGCTGCAGACCCCTTGACCCACACTCGTTTCAGCACACACAATCCAGGACACACAATAAAAAAAATTCAATTCGATTGAATTGGCCTTTATTTCTTTAGCGCTTTTACTATGTAGATTGTGTCAAAGCAGCCTCACATAGAAGATTATAGGAAATATCGATCTAGGTAGAGGTGGACCATATATGGTTGAAGGATCTTCTATTTTTTCTTGTTTAACAATGACTAACTCCTTAGGAGCATTATTGCCAACCACTGTATTTCACAAATATGGTGATCGAGACCGTCCTTGACTGTGATCAGTGTAGGGTTTCCCATTATTTCATTGTTTCATTATATTGTAATGATCATTTTAACATAATTAGGTAAAATACTAATGACTATTATTTGATTAAGCAAATAAATAGTTCAATTACCGGAGTAAAATATTATTATACTTTTATACAATTATTCAATCATTCATTCATTCATTTTCTTTTTGGCTTAGTCCCTTTATTAATCCGGGGTCGCCAAAGCGGAATGAACCGCCAACTTATCCAGCATTTGTTTTACGCAGCGGATGCCCTTCCAGCCACAACCCATCTCTGGGAAACACATCCATACATTCTCATTTACACACATACACTATGGACAATTTAGCTTACCCAATTCACTTGTACCGCATATCTTTGGACTTGTGGGGGAAACCGGAGCACCCGGAGGAAACCCACGCAACCACGGGGAGAACATGCAAACTCCACACAGAAAGGCCAACTGGCCCAGCCGGGGATCGAACCAGCGACCTTATTGCTGTGAGGCGAACGTGCTACTCACTACGCCACCGTGGCGCCTATACAATTATTAAATGTAAAAGATTTTTATTGCATACCAAGATCATTATGAGTATTATAGCCTATACTGTACATGTTAACTTGCTATTATTTCCTTCATTATAATAAATTTATTATATAAATTAAACCTGTCCAATTCCATTCATTTATATATCTCTGAAAAATGTTATATAAATGAAAAATGTTTCAGCAAAGCCAGCAAATGAGTATCTGCTATTTTGACTGCTATATTGATCATCTATGATGACTGATGGAAAACTGCTCAGTCACATTGAATGGCGATCAGAAACAACATTCCCCATTCGCCCGTCTCAATGGCCATATTTGTGAAATAGTATACACTATTGTCTATTGTGTACACTATTTATTAACAATATATGTAAGAATATATTGATGACGAGGTCTGAGAAAACGTTTATAACATTAACCAGGTTCGCACATTAACCTGGTTCGCACCAAGATCATGCATCTTGGATTGTTTGTGATGACATGTGTGGGTCTGCAGCTGGATATTATTGGGATAAACTAACAATAATCCCCTCAGGTACACCTTATGTGCTTTATCCAGTGATAAATGCTAATAATGTGAGTTTGGATGCCATTTTACATTTATTGCCATACTATGTTTATTCATTTTTATATTACTGAAAGCAGCAGCAGATTGAAAGTCAGCTGTTGAAACTAAAATAAACCGTTTGAAATTGAACTTTTGAACTGTGACTCAGTGCAAGGCAACACATATCAGTAATTCAGCATCTACATTTAATAAAGTTAAAGAGGTTTAATATGTATTAATTCCTTTATAAATCTTACCATTTTGTTGGAGTGCAGTGAGTGCACTATTCTGTGCTTCTAAATGGCTGTATTTACATTTCTGTCGTCTTTCTTCTGGTGCAAACAGCCCAATTGCTTATCAATCTCGTCACGGAGCGTGTTGTTAAGACATGGGCTTACAATAATGCCACCTAATGCACATTTTCAAAGCAGAATATCTGATCAGATAAACAAGAATGTTCGCTTAGCATGTTTCTTAAATTTCTGCAAACATATTATAGTATTTTTATGCTTTAGAAGAGTGAAAAACCTACATACAGCATCTTTAATATTGTTTTGTCCACACAACACTGACTTTGTTTATGCCCTGAAAGTGGAGCAATCTGAAAACTCAGTCTGTCGCATAGCTGTGTAGATGGTCAAAAGGCTTTTTGGAAACAAGGAAATCACAGTACGACAAGACCAGAATTAAGAACCCTGCAGATAATAACCATTAACAACAACAACAATGACACTAGAAGATTACAGAGTTGTGCTTGCGCTGTATGCAAGGTTAAGTTTATGAGCACTACTACAACAAACCTGGCTACACATTAACAGTTACAAGAGTCAGATGTTTTTAAATCCACTACGGTGTCCTATTTATGTCTGTAATCCAAGGACTTTATGTGTGTACTCACTGAATTTGTCTGTGATTTTAATATATCTTGCTGCTCTGTTGGTGTTTGTTTTCACCACCAGTTGTGGCATAAGATTTAAAGCATTTTAACACAGTTTTCCATTTTGATCTTGAGACAGTCATATCTAATAAAACCCATACGGACATGAAGCTTTAGAATCCACAAAGGAAAAAAAAGAAAAGAAAAAAGCTTGATTGTTGCTGTGTACACAGTTTAAATATCATTGGACATGGCATAGTGGTTGGTGCCAGATTGCTAGTCTGAGAATAATTCAAACTGCTGATCTACTTGGATTTTCATGTACTATTCTTTTAGGAGTTTACAGAGAATGGTCTGGAAAAAGGGAATGTATTGAGTGAACTGGAGTTCTAAATGTGAAAATGTCTTATTGGTGGCAGAGAAGAATGGCCAGAGTAGTTTTGGCCAATAGCAAGGCATTAATAACTCATATATTAAAGCTCAGTCTCATTGGAAATACATGCCTCAGTCTACATTTTTGCTAAATTTAAAATGCATTGCTTCAGGTACATTTCATTGAACGTTTCAGAAGAAAAAACACTAGAGGGCGCTATCCATATTTTTGCAAATCTAAATTATAGTACTTAGGGTACATTTTATAGACACACATTTTTCTTGTACATTTTGTCCTTCCTCTACAAGTTGTTTTGTGGTATTTATTTGGTGTTAAAATATGCTGTAATAATCCTTTATTCTGCGATAATATGTCCTTGCAAATATCGTTAGTATGAAAATGAACATAAGTTGTTGGCATCATACCGCCCCATAGCATTAATCTTACCTGGAAACTGCAGTCAAACACATGTTTAAAAACGTTTTTGTGGCAGAAGAACATATTTTCAATGAGCCTGTGTTGCATATAGTCACTAGTTACAATATGCTACAGGTCAAGGTACTACAGTATATGCAGAATATTGCTTGAGCAGCACAAATGCACACTGATGGCCAGGGCCGGATTAAGGACACATTGGGCCCTGGGGCTATAGCAAAACCAAGAGCCCCTTTTTATTTTATTTTTTTTACCTCACCTCACATATATATATGCATGTATAGCTGTTGTTGTAATTATTATCGTTGTTATTAGTATTATTTATAATTTACTAATTAATATTATTATCGAATTTTCCACCGTTTGATTTATATTTGATTATTATATGTATTTTTCTATTTTATTAATATAGGCCTGCAAGTAGGCTATACAAAATTAAGTAATGAGGGCCACACGGAATCTGCGCACGCAGAATTCCGCAGATTTCCGCAGATTTTTAGCTCATCATTGATTCTGTTTATTTACTTGTGTAAATGTGTGTGAATGTATATTTAATCAGTTTTCAAATTAATTTCAGTAATAATATTGGCTAATATGAAAACATTCATGTGATTTATTTACAATAGTTTTAATACTGTTACAATGCAGTACTATTTTCGGTGTTTTAGTAGATATTTTATATGAGGGACATACTTTGTTTACCAAATGAAGTGGATCTAATCGGATTTGCATTGTAAACATTCAATAAAAGTTAAAAAGGTAGTACTTTTTATTTCATATATTAAGATTTTAGTTACGACACTTCCAAAATCATTCCGCATAAATCCGCAGATTTTTAACAAAATGGTCCGCAGAAATAGCAAAAAATGTCCGCAGATTCCGTCTGGCCCTAGTAATGACATAATATGAACTTCAAAATTCAAACAATCTGAATATATAATAATCAATATATATATATATATGGCGCCACGGTGGCGCGTGAGTAGCACGTTCGCCTCACAGCAAGAAGGTCGCTGGTTCGATCCCCGGTTGGGGCAGGTCCCGGTTGGGCCAGTTGGCATTTCTGTGTGGAGTTTGCATGTTCTCCCCGTGGTTGCGTGGGTTTCCTCTGGGTGCTCCGGTTTCCCCCACAGTCCAAAGACATGCGGTACAGGTAAATTGGGTAAGCTAAATTGTCCATAGTGTATGTGTGCGAATGAGAATGTATGGATGTGTTTCCCAGAGATGGGTTGTGGCTGGAAGGGCATCCGCTGCGTAAAACAAATGCCGGATAAGTTGGCGGTTCATTCCGCTGTGGCGACCCCGGATTAATAAAGGGACTAAGCCGAAAAGAAAATGAATGAAATGAATGAATGAATATATATATATATTGGTATAACAAATACTTTAAATAGGGTTTTACATTTAAAGACTTTCTTTAGAACTTTTGCTGACCATAAATCCCTAATAGGATTTCTTTAAAAGCCATGCTTCTAATATCCAAATTATTGTGGTCTTCTGAGTTACAGAAGGCCAGCATCCTTTATTTTATTTTATTTTATTTTATTTTATTTTATTTTATTTTATTT
>CAIGQQ010002476.1:254608-271391 GCA_903798035.1 Danio albolineatus | reverse complement strand
TTATTATTTTATTTTTTTATTTTTTTATTTTTCCCAACTTTGTTTTTTTAATTAATTTTTTGTCACAAAACTCCCATGAACATTACATGATATCAAGTTTTATATCATTCTTACAAAATAGACTTTCCCACCCCTACATTTAGGGATCCTAATGCCCCAGTATAGTGAAGGGGACTCTATACTGCTCAGTAAGCCGTCTTTTGGATGAGACGTTAAACCGAGGTCCTGACTCTCTGTGGTCATTAAAAATCCCAGGATGTTCTTTGAAAAAGAGTAGGGGTTTAACCCTGGCATCCTGGCCAGATCTGCCCATAAGCCTCTGTCCATCATGGCTTCCTAACATCCCCATATCATAATTAGCTTCATCTCCTGGTCTCCTCTCCACCAATCAGCTGATGTGTGCTGTGTGGTCTGACGCAATATGGCTGCCGTCCATGTCCAGGTGGATGCTGCATACTGGTGGTGGATGAAGAGATCCTCCATTGAGTAAAGCGCTTTGAATGTCTATATAAATGTAATGACTTCATTAGGAAGCTTAATGCAAAGAGTCCATGACTCCAACATTATCTAATCCGTTATAAACATTTCTTTTGTGTTTTGTATGAATGTAATCTTGTGGTGAACGTGTTTTGAGGTCATATTGGGAAGATTTTTCCTATTCAATCTACCTAATCATGCATATTTTATGTGAAAATCATAGGTAAAGGTATTTCTGAGGATCTATGTATTTCTGAATATAAAGAAATCTAGGAGACTTAAGAGAGATTTGTGTAACTTAAGCATCTGTGCAATCGAATGAATAACAGCTTGAGTGTCCCAGGATGCTGTGCCGTGAGGAACCACGTTTCTTGCGGCACGATATTCACTAAACATCTGATTAAAAGCGACATGAATCAGGAGTGCTAGAAAACTCTTCAGCACCCTGCTAGCTGGATTAGCCTCAACATGTGGTGTTGTTATACTTGGCCCGGTGCACTACAAGTGAGCAACGCACTAAATGGATTTCAACATAAATAGAGATTTATGAGACAAGGCGTTAAAACATTTAAAAGAACATCTCTCATGTGTCCTTTGTGTTAATAAATCCTGGGAAATTAAATCCTAATGCGTTCGAGAACTTCAGAAAAGACATCTCTTGAAAGCGTTTAAGTGTATAATCTCTAACATCATTTAGGGGATGTTTTATCGTCGCTGATCTTAGTAGAGTTTCAATCATTTTGATGACAGTGCTTAAACTGCTTCTCGGGTTCAGTGGAATTGTATTACATGTAAAAAAAAAAATACAAATAAATTAATAACGACAGTAATTAATGATGTTAATCATCAGTTTAACGTAGTCTCTGGAATATAATATTAGTAGGAGCGATTGGTGAAATGAATTAGCCTGACACTTGTAGGAAATGTTGTTCATTCATTCATTCATTCATCATTCATTCGGCTTAGTCCCTTTATTAATCCGGCTTAGTCCCTTTATTAATATTTATTAATAATGAAGACTAGTTCATGAAAGAGAATAATACATTTGTATGGGTTTCTGAGGAAAATAATAACATGCATTTTAAACACCTCTCACTAGAAACTCCACAAAAAAAGAAGCAGTAGCCATCCTTGTCTTAGAATATCTTTTTTGATCCACTCTTATTGTATTTTATAAAGACCATTTTGAGGTATGTAAACAATAACAACGGTCCTAACCTATTTCCTGTATTACATTTTCAATTTCCATAGCCTTCAAGAATCCAAAAATGTCCACATATTGATAATGTCATGACATGCCATTTTAACATTAAGACATGATTCAATTTCCTCTTGGTACAGTAACAAAATAGTTTGACAACAAGCAGGAAATGTTGACGGGCATGTGACATCACCACATTGAATTGGTCTATAATAATTTACATAATTTTATTAAATAAAAAATACATATTGGCAAAATGTTTTGATATAGCCTGAGTTAAAGTTCTGTTTTTTGAACAATAGCTATGTTTCCATCCAGCTATTTTTATTTGCATCTTGGATATGCGCATTAAAAAAAACGCCATGATGTGCATAAATTTCGTAATTGTGCATAAAAAAATCAATGCGCATAACTGAGTAGGATAAACTTTTTATTCGATAAGAAAAGATTCCAGTATGCGCATTAAATAAAGGTCATGTGATTTTGTCATAAGAGATCATGCGATGATAAAAAATGTGTGTGAGTGGACAAACCAGCAGGCTGAGTACATCGTAAAACATCTGAAATGTTGTTTTGGACATTCCAAAGTGCCTTACCGTTTAAGTAGTTGTGTTATTATATTATAGCGTCTGTGCTCCGCGTCTTACACCTTCAAACGCCACCGCGCGTTCACTGCGTGTCAGGATTGCCTTCAGAAGCACAAGTCATTTATTAAATGAAGAAAAAGATTGACACAGCTTCTCCTACTACAGCAAATTACGTTTTCACTGTTGATATTTGGCGCCAGTTAATCAGGAAGTGACAATTTTGTCCACTTTGTCTTGTTGGATTGAAACGCTGCTTGATTTGCACGTCTTTTATGCGATAATCTAGTTTTGAGCAAAAAGTTCATTCGCATTTTTAGATGGAAACATAGCTATAGATTATTGAGTTATTGACTATTGATTATTGAGCATTATTATTGAGCATTGTTTACCTCAATCTGGCAGCATTCGTCACAACCTTTGTTGCGCTGTCGATTTCTGCGCAGGTAGTAGATGCGGGATTTGAACAGCGGTGGTAGCAACATCAGTAGTAATAGTAGTATTTAATCCCATATCCCTTATAAATTAAATATTTATATCTAATGCAAATTATATATGTGAAAATATTTTGGTTTTGTATTTGTTTTACTTGTATATACTTTATTTATATATAAATAATAAGCAGTGTGTACACGCACAACAAACTTTTATTTTGGATTCAATTAATCAGCTTTATTCATCTGACAGCACTAATAATTTTGTATTTCAGCATGGATAATTATATTTTATTTGGTAACACTTTATTTCAATGGTCCATTTGAGTATTAGTAGACTTCTTATCTAGTCTACTTAATATCTGTTCATACTGACATTCAACAGACATTTAACTGACTACAAGAAACTTTGCAAGTACATATCAACTTACACTAACCCTACCCTAACCCCAATCTAACAGTCTACTTATAATCTAATGAGAATTAGTTGCAATGTAACTTAAATTCAACAAACGGTCCATCAAAATAAAGTGTGTCCTTTTAGGTATTCCCTGTTAAAGAATAGTTAACCATATTTGAAGTGTGTGACATCATTCGAGATATTTCAAAGTATTGAGTGTGTTTCTCATGGTTTTAGAGAAAGTTCCCTCATGTGACCAGGAGAGGCAGACGGCTCAGGATGAGGCTCGTCAGAACCCTCGAGAAGCCATCTTCATCCCAGACTGCGGCCTGCAGGGCCTTTACAAGCCAGTTCAGTGCCACCAGTCCACAGGTTACTGCTGGTGTGTGCTGGTGGACACCGGGAGACCTATACCTGGAACCTCCGCAAGGTAAGACAAAGACAGTTCACATGGCCAGTTCTGTCATTAGCATCGCCTCTGACTCAAGACGTTATTATTTACGCTGTAACTCTATTATTTATACGATGTGTTTCTGGATGAGCTTGCATGCTCTAAACATCTCAGAATGCTGTAAGTATTGCAGTCATCAGTAATACAATCCAATGCGACTGATTAGTTTAGTTGCGGAATGTTATGACAATCGATTTTCTCTCCAAACCGCAGTCTTTATTTTTCCATGAGGGCAACTGTCAGCGCTGAATTTTGTTTAGAAAGGACTCAAATTAAAAGCATGAAAAGTCCTGAAGTGTTTCTACACATTATGAGCCTTGATTTATTTTCCACTTTAGGAGATGTGCTCTGTGTTTGTAAATTACTCTCCATTCCCCCTCTGGAAATATCGAGAAGGTTTAGCCAACTGGTTCTTGCTGAACGAAATTCACAATTTGATTTCAGGCGCTGAGCCAATGTTGCCTTTGAACCATGCAGAGACAGCTTGATCCCTTGGATGGATGTTCTGAACATTTCCGTTAAACCCCAGATTTCTTGTTGTTCTTGTGTGAGGCTGCAGTGTCATGCATTCTTATGTCTGTCTCGCTCAATTTTGAGTGCAATTTGGTGCAATAAAAACAAATGAACCAAATCTTACCAAACAATGAAATTAAATAGTTCGAGTTTGTCATTTCTTCATTTGTTTGGATAGCTGTGCTCTCTGAGGCATCTCAGAGGGCTTGTTATAGTCAAGGCCAGACTATACGTTCAATATTAAGAAGTAAGGAAGTGTGTGGTGTTTGTACATGACTATTTAGATAGTAAGTCAATACTACGTTCAGAAAGGCTGTAAGTTCTCTAGCATCAGCCGCTAGTGTTCTTTATCTGACCTTATCTTAGCTGGCAAAAATATCATATCACACAGTAGTCAAACTAGTTTCCTTGTTTTAAAAATGCTTTGCAAGGTAACAAGATATCACATAAAAAGATCCTAAATAGCAAAATATCTCTGGCCCAGCTCTGGTCCACACAATCAGCTTTTGCTTGGCCGACATGCCGCTGTGAATTACGGTACATGACTGGACCTAGTCTAGCTTCCAGACAAGGACCAATCATGGACCATATCATGGACCATACCAAGTCTCATCCAAGTTAATAACCCATAACTGGGCCTGAACTGGACCAGATATGTTGGTGTGTCATGACTGCGAGGAAATTGATAAACCCATCAGTCATTGCACTGCAGGCATGCTATGGGCATGCTTTTTTTCGAAGCAACCTGATATAAAAATGTATTTTAAATGTGGGTAAAAAAGGGCAAAAAGTACATGGCCCACATATCAATTTTTAACATCTGGGCCAAATATTACATTTTACATCTGGCCCAAGTATTGTATGCCGTCGTAAAGACGGTGCCACCTCTGCCAAACCGGGCCATGTTTGGCTCACATGCTGTGTGCCAGTTCCGCATGAATGCCTGCAGTGCCAGCTTTATGGGCCAGACTTCTATGCTACATGGGATTGATAAACATATGACAGGACACAATTAGGCACTGTTTGATAGGCTTTGTAGTGGCTTAGCGCTCTCATCAGGTGTTGATGTGAGTTTATGCCATGAATGTATTTGATGTGAATTTATGTCATGTTGTACAATAGCTGCATCAAACATGATACTACAATATTCCTTCAAAAGCAGATTTTGGAGACATTTTAATCGTCCAAAATCAAAAATCATTATATTTGCACACCCCTAGTTTACCTGTTCAGCTCTTACTAACTGGCCCCTGTTTCACTTACCCCCTTAAACCCCACTCCCATTCGGGTCACGGCACCAACACGACCCTTGCAGTTTTACTCACACTACCCTGAATGGGATTCAGATTGACTCCCTGGAAGTAGGTATTCAGTGGTTAGCACTGTCACCTCACAGCAAGAACGCAACTGGTTCGACCGGGTCAGTTGGCGTTTTTGTGCGGAGTTTGCATGTTCTCCCTGTGCTCACGCCGGTTTTATCAATCATCAGCTAAGTGTGAACTCTTGAAATGAAGTTTAATATAGCACATGCTCATGATTGACGTTATATATATATTAATATATTTATAGTGCTACAACCCAGAATTTACTCCAATTAAATGTACAGCCAAGAGCTGCTACCTGTTCTCTAGATATGGCTTATGTGGCTTGAAAAAGAAAAAAGAAAAAGTAACTAATTGCCTAATGTTTGTGCTGTCTATCAGGTATAAGAAACCAGAATGTGATAGTGCAGCTCGCTCTCGAGATACAGAGATGGAAGATCCATTCAGAGACAGAGATCTGACAGGTGAGTAGAGCAGCTGACATGATGTGCGTCTCAGTATGCCTTAAATTGTACACTCTCCTGCATGGATTTTGGCACATTTTATTATAAATGTTATTGGAAAATGTTGAATATTTAATGCATTTACTGGTCATGGCGCTAATTGTGGAGGGGATTTATAAAACAAGCCAGCTAAGTTATATATAATAAACAAGAGCTGTATCTAAAACTGCTCTATATCGACTATATAGTTGGGAATGTTTGCTTATTGACCTTATTCTCATTCACTTCCATTCATTTTTAGACATTAAAAACAGCTCGTTCTGCTGCTTGATCTTGCAAACTGATGTTTTCTTATTATATTATTCTATTTTGTCAGTGTAGTCACGCAAACACTTGTTTGTAGAGCGAGTAGTTTGACCATTTTCTGCCGTTTATTATTCCTAGTCATTTCTTCTATAGGCGACTGAATCGGAAGTTCTTAAACAATCGCAAAAACGAACGCACTTCTGCATGGAAGAATAAGGTTAATACCTCACATATTATGAGATTTGAACAGATACTTAGTCTGCTGATGGTAACTGTGTCAGCAGCTGTGTATTATTACACAAATACGTTAGCATACTGTTTTCATTTATGGCTTACTTATGTTAACACAGACCTTACAAGATATTTCTATTTATTTATATTTTTACTTGCCTTCCATAATATAAAGGCTGCGTGACTACAGGACCTTCCTAATCCAGCGATGCAAGAACATCCTGTAGTCTCCACTGATCCCTGCTTACTAAGTAGCCCCCACACTGAGTGGCATGGACTGCTCGACTGGCTGGGGTGCACATTTGCTTTTAAAAAGGCGAAATCCCCCTCACTGTGTACTAGAACCTAACCAACTTTCCCACTGTGTAAATATTGGTAGACCTCGCTACTTTTATAAGCCTTCATAAACGCTCCATCTACTCCTTGTGACAGGTCAAAGTAATTAAAAATATCCCTGTAAGTTACCCCTGGCTCATATCGTCCACCCACATTAACGGTAACGATGGATGGGGCAATATAATACCATCTGATCGTTGCAGAGAGGCTTCACCATACTCCCAGCTCAAAACATTTACTGAACTAGCATTATATGCTATTTTTCTAAAATGACAGCTAACTATACACTATGTAATGACTTTCCAAAACAGTCATCTGATGTACTGTGTCAGAGTACCGGAAGTTGGATGACAAAATGCGGAAGAGCGAAGTATTAAAAGTATTGAATAAGGTCAATAAGGGTTATGTTCTAGCTAAAACCTATTGTTTATTTTTCATTTGTAATAACTAGTGGTATTACTGATGTGTGTGATCTCTCCAAAATCCAGCTCTTTAAAGTAAGTGGTGCTTGCTAATAATGTTTGACAAATGGCTGCAGGATCAAGTACAGAATATGCAGCACCACATGTTAGTATTTAAAGGTGGTTTTCCCTTGAAATATTAGGCTTTCACTCGTTCCAATTCTTTCCGAGGCTTCTCACTTCTTTCCCTTTCATTTAGAATTTCATCGTAACTCCTTTTTAATTCACCATCTGGTAGGTTTACTGAGTTAAACATGGCTCCTAACTGGGCAACAGATGTGTGGTGTAGTTTACGATGGTGTAGACCACTGGGGAGGACAGCAGCGGGGGGCCGAGAGGTGCTGTCAATGCTTGAGGGGACTTTAGTGAAATTATTTTTATGTACTCTACTTGAGTGCTACCTGGCACCAAAACAAAGAGTCTTTTCTGAAGAGGTTTCATCCTTTCAACGCAAGGGAAAACTAATTTCGGTTACATGTACAAAACAAAAGAATAACTTCCACAGGCCAAATTCCACTATAAGACCTACATGTGTGCTAATGCAAACAAAGAAACTTAGGACTGATCTACACCAGAGCTTCCAAGTCTATTGCTGCATCCTAGTTAACATACTATCCCACATAGCAAATGTTTTCTGGCCCAGCTCCGGGCCACACAATAACTTTTCCCTTGGTCCAAGTACCGCAAAGAATGACGGTCCTGAAGTGGCCCATAACTGGATTAAAGACAAGGGCCACACATGGGCCATAACCGGCCTGAATCTCAGCCAGTTTATCACCCTTAACTGGCCCTGAACTGGGCCAAAACAGGTTTATTATTGGTACAGATTCTCAGCTATAAGTTTATACTTTAACCAGAAACCCCAAAACCTGAGCCACAACCCAGCCTAATGTTAGCTAAACAATGTGAACAATCGCTACACTGATCTGGCCATACACCTCCCATCCACAACTGGCCCAAATGTAGTTTGTCATCATGCATGCAGTGCCATCATCGCCATGCATGGCCCACATTCGGCTGATATTATGCATGCCAGTGCCGACAACACGCCAGCAGTGCCATAATGAGGCCACATTTGGGCCAAGTCCGTTTGCTAAGTGGGATTCATCCTAAAATGTTTTTAATGAAATAACTAATGTGTCTACAATCATAGTATCCCACATAGCAAAATTTCTTTGGGTCAGATCTGGTCCACACAGTCAGCATTTGCTTGGCCCACATGCTGCATTGAATTACGGTACATGACTGGACCAAGTCTGGCTTCCATACAGGGGCAAACATGGACCATATCTGGGCCAAGTCTCAGCCAAGTTAATAACCCATAACTGGGCCTGAACTGGGCCAGATATGTTAGTGTTTCACTACTCCTATGAATCTGAAAAACCCATGAAGCATTTCGCCTCATGGCCACACTTTTTCTCAAAGGGGCCTGATTGGCAGAATTTTTTCTTTGCTCAAAATTAATTCATATGTATTTCAAAAGTGGGTCAAGATAGGCCAAACTTACATGGCCCACATACACATTTTCAACATCTACATTTGATGTCTGGCCCAAATCTCGAGTGCCACCTATAAGACGGCCCACATGCTGTATGCCAGTGCTGGATGAATGCCTGCTGTGCCAGCTTTATGCCAAATCTGGGCCAGAATTCTTTGCTACCTGGCATGTTTAGTATTCTAAAGTTACCCAGATGGTCTAGTTTCTCCCTTAGGAAATCAAAAGTGCAGATCCATGCACATTCTAATGGTAGAATTTTCTACTAAACATTGTTGGATGTGAATTTTACTAGAACTACAAAAATAAGTAAAACATGTTAAGAAAGAGCAAGAAGGCTGCTGGTTTGAGCCTTGGATGGGTTAGTTTGCATATTAGGGACTAATCCAAAAAGAAAATGAATGAATGATTGAATGAATGTTAAGAAACGTCAAACATGGCTGTCGGTGAGACCAACGATTAGGCCTGATTTATACTTCTGCGTCAAGTTATCACCTTACCCCATGGCTTGCACATAGTCAATGCCATTGTGAGTATTTATACTTCTGCATTCTGTCTGTGTTGTTCTGCAGTAACACTTCCAAAACGCTAGTAGGCAGTGGGATTTCTATGTTCCACTGTGTTAAGTTTCTTTGAGGGTATTTTGAGTATACAGCGGAAATGTGTGCAATGCTACTATAGTACTTTTTTTGGGGGGGGGGAGGAGGTCAGACATCCAACAACTTTAATCATAAAATACATGCTAAAAAGTATTCATCCAAAGCTCCTTTGCAGAGCTTAAGACTTGGTAAACCCTTGTGCACCCAGTATCGCACTGCTCCCACATCTCACAGCCCCGCCCACTCTCATCACCGTTATCAAGCTGACCAATCACAGATCTTGTGCTCTGGCATCATCGCAACATGCAGTCAGAGTTTTGAGGGGTGTGCATCAGGGTCTGCTTCAGGGAATCCACTGTGCAAAGGCTACACTGGTTCTACTGCATGGGCCTGATGCAGAAGTATGAAGCAAGTTCTTTGCCCATTCTTCTTTTGAGGGCAAATAGTCGTTTGAATGGTATAAGGTTTTCAAACATTTCATCATCCCTTACGCTGCAAGAGCTTAAGCTGCTCATGTGTCACCAACCTGATTTTTACATTCTTTTACAGTGACAACTAAGGGCATTTTTTACAGTGTGGATGAATAAAAAGCTGCTTAGCTGATCCTTTCCCAAATTTACCTTTTGAGTGTGCCTTTTCAGACTGCTCATCCCTGAATCAAGTGTACTCGACTAAGATTAAGCATGTTTTACAAGCAGCATACAGTGTGCTATCACCGTCACAGATTACTCTCATGTACTTCATTACTATTTCTGACCTCCTGACTAGTTCTGTTAATTTAATGAACATGTCATTACCTTACGGGCGCCACGGTGGCCTAGTGGTTAGCACGTTCGCCTCACAGCAAGAAGGTCGCTGGTTCGATCCCCGGCTGGGCCAGTTGGCATTTCTGTGTGGAGTTTGCATGTTCTCCCTGTGGTTGCGTGGGTTTCCTCCGGGTGCTCCGGTTTCCCCCACAGTCCAAAGATATGCGGAAAAGGTGAATTGGGTAAGCTAAATTGTCCATAGTGTATGTGTGTGAATGAGACTGTATGGATGTGTTTCCCAGAGATGGGTTGTGGCTGGAAGAGCATCCGCTGCGTAAAACAAATGCTGGATAGGTTGGCGGTTCATTCCGCTGTGGCGACCCCGGATTAATAAAGGGACTAAGCCGAAAAGAAAATGAATGAATGAATGAATGTCATTACCTTACCTCATTTTTTCACCACATCAACCCTCCGCGGACGTTAGCTTCCTCCAGCACAGATAGCGTCTGGGTCATATAGTTTATTTTTAATTGTGTTACTGTAATTGTATTAAAAGGAAACTACATAGTGGCGGTGCATGTTCTTTTTTTTCTTTTTTTGTCATCTTCCTATTGGTGGATTCCTGCTCCCGTTTGCTCCCGTTAACCATTTTATCCTGTACTGTCCCAATCCCGTGATTAAAAGCAGAGATGACTCCTATGCCGTGGGAATACCAAGGGAATCCCAGGACCCATGGGATTCCCGAAAAAAAAAAAATGTCATCCTCTAGTATAGATTACATTTTCAAACAAAAATGATGTTCCATGATCAACATAGATGTGAATCCAGGATTGCATCGTTCTTGGCAAAATCATGATGTGCGCTCATGTGTACCACTAAACACAACTAAGGGACTCTGTTCTGTTACATACATAAAAGTATGTACTTTTTAATTCACAAAAGAAAACATACTTTTAGGGAGTGGGAAGCGAAATAGGACACAGCTTATGTCTGTTCAATACAGTTTGGCAACCTTGACAAGATGAGTCTTGATTCCATATGTTCTAATTTAACAGTCGGGCTGAGAAGCACTGAGCCGGCACGTCATCACACTTGTCCAAACCTTACAGATACTAATTGAAGTCACCTGGTGAGCCCCGTGACCCCACCTCCCATACTGCCCTGAGCCAGCAAAATTAGCGAATCAAGAAAGTTAATGGGACTGAAGTAGAGGGACGCGGTGCTAAAACGAACCAGAGTGAAAATGGAAACCGAGATTACTTTATTGCGTTCTTCTGTTTCAAGTTGCCCCTTATGAGACACAATTAAGGCCTAAACGTTGACTCAAGTCTAGCATGCTGTTGTGGCCGAGCATCTGGGACAGTTAAAAAAAAAAGTGCTACCCAAGGTGTTCGGCGATGTGTTGTAAAAGTTAACAGGGGCTGCAGTGGTCTGCGAGAGTGCCCTCGTCACCTTGTCGCTCCACCTTATTTGCTACTTTGCATTTCACATGTGTACCTCAGCTAAATATAAAGTCTTTGAACTGCTAAGACACAGATTAAACGTGACTTTAAGAAAAACACCATCATATGTTGCATCTTTTTGTTGAGACAGATTAATGCTTGCCTCTAAAACCATCAGTGTAATTGAAAACAAGTTGGTCTGAGGCTATTTTAATATTGTGTCTAAATGGGAATGCTTGTGGTTTATCTAAATGTTACAGGGTGTCCAGAGGGAAAGAAAGTGGAATTCATAACAAGCCTTTTGGATGCCCTTACTACTGACATGGTGCAGGCTATCAACTCGCCAACCCCCTCTGGTGGTGGGAGGTAAGATCTTAATAAAGCAATTCGTTAACTTTAATTAGTCATTTTGGCATCGCGTTCTTGAAATTCTTGACTCGCAGCTCTATTTCTGCTCAACATATGGAAGTTAATGATCTGTATGCTTGAGAATTGGAGCCCTTGTAAATCTTTTTGTGAAGCGTTTGTGAAGCCTTTGATGCAGCTTCTGGGTATTTAAATTTTGTTTTACATCCCTCTGGTTAAAGGGAGACTAGGCGTATAGAGACCTAAATCTTGGAATGAAATGTTGGAAAAATCTATTAAAGAGCCCCTATTTTGCATTTATAAAGGTCATATTTTGGTTTTGGGGGTCTCCAACAACATGCTGAGACATGTGCAATGATAAAAACACTTTCATTGTTTTATAATATAATTATTAATTTTACCAAATTATCCCAGCGACTCCCATATGATTCGTTCAGTGATTCATTTGTTCCCAAACCCCTCCTTAGCGCGAAGCTAATCTGCGCTGATTGGACCGATGACCCAGTCTGTTGTGATTGGTCGACTGCATTCAGCGTGAGACAGAGAGAAATGCCCCTATGGCTATGAAGTAGCAGAAAGTATATTAGAGCCCAATGCAGGAATGCAATAAAGCAATGCAGTTAAACACCAGCATAGTAATAACATAAAAAGTAATAACAACTCATGTTCAGTATTAATCCACACAGTGGCAAAAGTTGAACTTTTTGAAAGTTGACCGCATCTTGTGTGAGGAACAGCTGATGGTGGCCATAGCAAAGACAAACAGCAGAGGATCACGAGTTCAGAAACACATTTAAATCGGTAAAGGAAGAAGCAGGTGTCACGTTTTTAACGTGGTTTGTGACGCGATATGTGAACTGCCCATAAAGATTTAACCTGAGAGATACAATATAAGCACTGATCTATAACAGATACGTGATCACAAGTCGTACAGGGAGATTACAACTTACAACACACAATTAAACACATATTCTGCAAACTACACAAAACAAGGCAACAATTTTAATCACACTTACATGTTATGATCCGGAGGAAGAAGAAACTGGTCCATTTCAACTGTAAAAGTTACTCACAAAGTCCCTGTCAAAGTCTGACAAAGTCCCATAGTCTCTGCTGCTCCTTCAATAGCAAACATCCGTTGAATCCCGCGTTGCAGCGTAGGTTATTGTACCAATAATCAGACAAATGACAGGAACAAACACAGCACTAGGTTGGCTATACTGTGGTGTTGTTGTGAAAATGAACTTTAACCCTTTATTCTCCGCAGCCAAATCTCCATCTATTAGTAATCGTCATCTTCGCGTCTCGTGATCCCCTGCGCCTCCGCTAGTGTCTGAAGGAAAAGCGTGTTCACATTTTACCAGAACTGGAACTACATATTCAGTGATGTACCGTGTTGATGTCAATGCAATCAAGCAAAAGATCCGAACCAAACTCGATTCATTTATTTGACTCTAAGCCAATTATTTTGCTAAAGAATCAATAGATTTAAACACAGTGCACTTTCAGATTTAAGCTGAATGTTTTCATTCACTTAGAGCTGTTTTACACACTGCACGGAAGCCCATATCAAAAACCTATTATAGGGGCTCTTTAAAGGGATAGTTCACCCAGAAATGTTAATTCTACCATCATTTACGCATCCCTTACTTCAGGGGTGCTTAACCCTGCTCCTGGATATCGACCTTTCTGCTGAGTTTAGCTCCTACCCTGATAAAACACACCTGAACCAATAATTAGGATCTGAACAGCACTTGATAATTACAGACAGGTGTGTTTGATATGGGTTGCAGCTGAAATCTGCAGGACGGTCGATCTCCAGGAGCAGGGTTGATCACTCCTGCCTTACTTGTTTGCTTGTTTTTTAAACCTGTTTAAACCTAAAGCCTTCCATCATATGTGTTTTCCTACTATGAACGTTAATGGCTACCAGCAGCCAGCATTCTTAAAAACATCGTCTAAACCAGGGGTGGGCAAACTCAGTCCTGGAGGGCCGGTGTCCTGCACAGTTTAGCTCCAACAATAATCAACCACACCTTAACATGCTAATCAGTGTCTTCAAGATTACTAGAAATCTATAAGCTGGTGCGTTTGATTAGATTTGAAACTTCAGGACTGAGTTTGCCCACCCCGGTCTAAACTATTTAGAGTAAAGAGGGAGAGTAAACAATGAGGTGATTTTAATTTTAGATGAACTAATCCTTGAACAATATCTGAAACTTTTAGGTTGTATATTATTTATTTTAAAAAAAAGAAAGAAAGAAAATAAATAAGAATCAATAATAAAATAAATAAAAAGAAAGACAGGGTCAAACTGGATTGTTTCTGCTCCAGGTTTGTTGAGCCTGACCCAAGCCACACACTGGAGGAACGGGTGGTTCACTGGTACTTTGCCCAGCTGGATAATAACGGCAGTCACGATATCAACAAGAAGGAGATGAAGCCCTTCAAGCGTTATGTGAAGAAAAAAGCCAAACCTAAGAGGTGTGCCCGCAAGTTCACAGACTACTGCGACCTTAACAAGGACAAGACCATCTCTCTTCAAGAGCTCAAAGGATGTCTAGGAGTCAATAAAGAGGGTAAGCAGTTTCTGTAGTTGTTTCATCAGCACATTTAGACGCAAAACTAATGATGAATCTGATCTAGAAGTGTGGTGTGGCTTTGGTTGAACCACGTTACTACGGAAGTTACTTAACTTCCCATGGTACTTCCTGAATATACAATGAAAGTTGGTGTTCCTACCAACTTCCTACCAGTCTGATGTGGTTGAGGGAGTGGTTTCTGGTAATAGTGTTGAAATTCAAGAAAGATAGAAGGATAAAGTTTTTAAAAAGTATTTGTATTTGCAACGTAAACTTAAAGAACCACTCCATTTTACAAGCTTTGTAAGCTTAGCTTAGCATAGATCATTGAATCAGATTAGACCATTAGCACCCTGCTCAAAATATTCAACTAAAGTTTTTGAGAATTTTGCTATTTAAAGCTTGAATTTACTGTTGTTACGTTTTGTACAAAGACTGACAGAAAAAGAAAAGGTTACTATTTTAGCAGGAACTACACTCTCATTCAAGTGTAATAATCAAGCAACTTTGCTGCCATAACATGACTGCAGCAGGCCTATGGTTATTATGCAGCAGTTGCCTACTGTAGCTGGAGACTATTTTTAATATCATTTTTGTCTGCTGCATCCATGGTACTGCAGCAAAGTTTATCGATTATTACTCCAGAATGAGAGATTATTTTGAAGGAGATGCTAATGGTCTAATCCGATTCAATATTTTATGCTAAGCTAAGCTAAGCTAAAAGTGTTCCTGCCAGACCTAGAGAACAGCTGAATGGAATCAAAATGAGTAAAATTCAACGTTTTTAAGAGTGGATATTATTATGCAAAATTTGTGTGTTATTAATTTTCATTAGATTATAGAACATACCTGTCAACCTTCCCGATTTTCCCGGGATTCTCCCGTATTTTACAGTTCTATCCCGCTATCATCCCGTAAATGTATTTTCCCGTATTTCTCCCGAATTTTCAGTCGTTCTCCGACGGGTGTCAATAAACATTAAAGAGCCGATCCTCCCTATACGCAACCCATACCGCCGAACCAGCAGGGGCCGCCCTTGCTCTTAAATCTGTTGGAATCTGTCTGTGCTTTCGTTTTATTTAGGCATGAAAGACTCTGAAATAAACGTAAAAATAAAAGTGGCGGGATTCTCTTTCCTTTTCATTACAGGTGCCGTCGCTCCTCCTGTGCAATCCTCAAAACAGTCATAAAGCGGTGCGTGACTGTAAGCTGACGCGTCCATATTGATAAACAGACGCTGTTTCCCAAACGGATTCTGTACACTCGATTAGAAACAGAGCGAAAGTGGGTTTTGTGTTTGTGTTTGAACAGACATATACACATAATTAATAATAATAACAAAATCTAAAAATGTCCATCTTGATGAGGTTTTTTTCAAACACAAATATTTTTTTCCTAAATGAGCATAAAACGTTAGGAAAGCAATCGAATGCTTTCATTATAACTATATATGTAAACTTTTTTTATTTATAACAGTGACACCTCTGTTATTTAATGTAATGAAACAAAAAATCTAAATAAATGAGATTCATTCACTGCTCTTTATTCATAATGTGTAAGTTATACAGTGAGGAAAAGATGAATAAGATTTCATAACTTGATCCTATTTCTTTATAACAGCTAATTTTAATAAGCTAAACTGTTTGCTAACGTATACTATTAAATGTTCTTTTGTAAATAATAATATAAAAATTATTACTGACTGTTTAACTGTTTATTTACTTTGAAACGGCTTCAGAAGGACATATTTAATAAGTGGATTTTTTTTATTTTGTTTTGTTTTGTTTTGTTTTGTTTTGTTTTGTTTTGTTTTGTTTTGTTTTATTTTATTAATTGTCTAAAATTGTCCGCAATGTATGAGTGTTAATGAGTGTGTATGGATGTTTCCCAGAGATGGGTTGCAGCTGGAAGGGCATCAACTGTGTAAAACAAATGCTGGATAAGTTGGTGGTTCATTCCGCTGTGGTGACCACAGATTAATAAAGGGACTAAGTCGAAAGAAAAAAATTATGAATATTTATTTATTTATTTATTTGTTTAATTTAATTTTCATTTTATTGAAGTGTGACATTATACTTTAAATTAAAAAACAAACTTAATCTCACTTTTATTTTATTTGATATATTTTATTTATTTATTTATTTATTTATTCATTCATTCATTCATTCATTCATTCATTCATTCATTCATTCATTCATTCATTTATTTATTTATTCATTTATTTATTTATTTTTTATTTATTTATTTTAATATTTATTTATATATTTTACTTGATCTTGTTTTATTTTGTTGAAGTGTGACATTATACATTTAAAAAACAAACTTATAATCTCACTTTTAATTGTTTTTTATTTTATTTTATTTTATTTTATTTTATTTTATTTTATTTTATTT
>CAIGQQ010002476.1:225664-237586 GCA_903798035.1 Danio albolineatus | reverse complement strand
TTCTTCTTCTTCTTCTTCTTCTTCTTCTTCTTCTTCTTCTTCTTCTTCTTCTTCTTCTTCTTGTTGTTGTTGGTATTATTATTATTATTAATATTATTATTGTTGTTGTTGTTGTTGTTGTAGTTATTATTATTATTATTATTATTATTATTATTATTATTATTAGGGTCCAAGCAGCAATGCTTCGAAGGCACATATTGTTTCCGTTAGTGTTCCTATTATTATTATTATTATTATTATTATTACTATCATTATTATTAGGGTCCAAGCAGCAATGCTTCGAAGGCACCTATTGTTTCCGTTAGTGTTCCTATTATTATTATTATTATTATTATTATTATTATCATTATTATTATTACACTTCTTTGTCTACTCCTTCTGCCAGATTTGAATAGCAGCCCATACAACCATTTGCGGGAAAGTTGTATAATTTGGCATAATGATAGAGGGCAGTGTCAACATAAACCACAGCAAACTTGAAGTCTCCTACTCAAGCTCTCTAGTGCCACCACTTGTCCAAAGTTTCACTTATGTTTATCGTTGTAACTTTTGAACTGAATATGCTACAGTCAAAATAGTGTGTTTTCCTCTGAATCTTTGGCTAAAGCTAATTCAAACGCACCCCTATGATGTCATTTTCCGTCATGAAAATCTTTGAATTTTTCGCAAAAACTCGTCCTAGGCTGTTTCTCTGATTTTCATCAAAATTGAAACACATGATCTCCAGACCATGCTGATCAAAATGTATAAATTTAGTTGATTCGACCAACCATTTTTATTTAACTTGCGAACAAATCTTACGTAGAGCTTGCGAAAATGGACTTGAAGTAATATCACCGTAACGCATTGATGTATTCACACCAACTTTGTGTGTGTTATGACAACCATAGTCTGATGTTATCTGCAGTGTTTTGGTGTACTGCACCTTAGTAGTCCGGAGATATGAAGAATTGCTTTTTTTTTATAACTTCTCAACCCTACGTTCAGAACTCATAAAACCGGTCTCTTCACATCTGACAGAGCATGCCGAGTCGAATGATGTCTGATTTTTCCAGATCAGCCATTTCAACGCTATCACGGCAATTCGTAACTTTTGATTTAGTGGCTAATTCGTATGAATTCGTATGATCTAATTTGTACAATTTAGTATGATTTACTCATCACCCAAAGACGGTTGGGTTTAGAGGTGGGGTTGGGTGCCACACCTCCTTTTTTCGAGTGAATCGAGTGAACTCATACAAATTCGTACGAATTAGCCACTAAACTGGCAAAACATAAAATGCTTACGTTTTCTCGTGAGATCAGGCAGGCCATTTTGGACATCGCCCATTTAGATTTTTGTCAAAAAATGCTATATTTTACAAACATATTTATATGTGATTACAAAACATTGTATGCTTGTTGCCTGTAAAGTGTGACCATTATTATTACTAGTAGTAGTATTATTAATATCATTAGTTGTAGTATCATCATCACAGATTGTGTGAGCTAATGTCCAGCGTTCCAACCTTAAATGCAAAATGGACAAGTGAGAGAATTGAAGACAAGGAGGTAGCAGTAGAGAAGCCGCAGGGGAAGGATCTGTTTCCCACATGACTTTGCAAAGAGAACAAACATCACCCCTCATCATTAGGATTCTCACGTATGCACAGCACTTTTTTCCAGTAGCACTAGTGCATCCTAAAAGTCTACATTCCGTTTTGAAAGTGTTCATGGTGCACATGTTGTGCTTGCAGACGAAAGCCCACCCATTAACAAAGCCCAAACATGCGTTATCTCTGTTTCTATTTGTCATGTGTGTGTGATCGCAGACAAGATCTAGGGTGCATGTATGTGCGCATATGTGAACGCGTGCATGCATGAGTGCAGATAATCTAAAGAATGCTGCTGTCTTGTCACGCTATTGCAATGTTTTGCCGCATCTGTAAGCCAGCTAGAGTAGCGGTAGAGTACCTCAGTGTTTACCTATCTCACCAGACTCTTTTTTTTTTTTTTCCCCAGTAGGTCTTCGGGCCTGAAGACAGAAAGTTCCAGAAGATGAGGCAGTAGGCACAAAATGGGAAGGCATCTGTTCACTGCTGGAAGAGTACAACGAAGGATTCTGAGAAATTGGTTCCTCAAGAAAAAAAAAAAGATATCCCGGAGCCAAAATATTTGCACTTTCTCCTCCTATTGTTAGACATTTTATGATGTCCTTTGTTTGTGTTGTAAACGTTTTATTAGTATGACTTAAAGATTGACTTAGACATGATTTAAAAATCAACCCAGGCTCATTAGAAAACATGTGCCCAGGACTACTTTTTTGAGAACCGACAAATATGAACCCTGGACTACGTTGTCTTGCAGTTTTTGTTTTTACAAATGAACTCCTTTTTACAAGACTGTTATGAAGCATTTAATGGTCAACATAATCTTAAATCCTTAAACATTTTTAATGTTTCAGGGCTCGAAATTAACCTTTTTGCTTGGTAGCACTGATGCTCCTAACTTTAAAAATTTAGGTGCACCTGACAAAATTTAGTTGCACACACCAATTATGAGCACTGTTGCTAAGTTTTATATAAACAGATTTATTGCATTTGAAATCAACACTAATCAAAACTAACAAGCAAACATAATATATATGCTAACGTGAGGAAAAAATATCTCAAAGGAATCCTGTTATCACAGGAAAAGACATTTTTATAACATAATTGAGTGTCCAAAAGATACATGGGGCGCCACGGTGGCCGAGTGGTTAGCACGTTCGCCTCACAGCAAGAAGGTCGCTGGTTCGATCCCCGGCTGGGCCAGTTGGCATTTCTGTGTGGAGTTTGCATGTTCTCCCCGTGGTTGCGTGGGTTTCCTCCGGGTGCTCCGGTTTCCCCCACAGTCCAAAGACATGCGGTACAGGTGAATTGGGTAAGCTAAATTGTCCGTAGTGTATGAGTGTGAATGAGAATGTATGGATGTGTTTCCCAGAGATGGGTTGTGGCTGGAAGGGCATCCGCTGTGTAAAACAAATGCTGGATAAGTTGGCGGTTCATTCCGCTGTGGCGACCCCGGATTAATAAAGGGACTAAGCCGAAAAGAAAATGAATGAATGAATGAAGATACATGGACGGACCGATCACCGGCCCTGCACGCACTACTTGACATGAATTAATCTGTTAACGTGCTGTGTTCTCACGGGTGATGTCTGATATTGCACAGTTGCTTTGGATATTTACCTTATTATTTGTATACATCATTTTAATAGCAATACCGGTCTTTTTATGACCTGCATTATTAGTTTAATCTTAGCCCTTTTGCGATGGTGTACGTGGTGTTAACTTTTACTTCTAGCTGCAGGGCTGACAGCATCTAGCGATTAAATGAAGGATTAAACAGAACATCTTGTGCTTACAATGTGTGGATGTGGCAGACAGTTACCTGAAAATTCTGTCCCGCAGACTTTACAGTGAACGCTTTAGTTATTTTCATAGCGGACTTGAAGCCAATGGAAGTCTTTTATGCACTCTTGGACAAATGTAGATTGTGGATTAACATTCACCACATTATCAGTAATTAGATGTGCCGTTATTTGTTGCTTTAGGTGTTTTCTAAAACAAAATCTGATGGTGTTGTTGTCATTCTCATCTTCAGCGCTTTACATTTTCGCGGTTGTAGCTCTCCTGTCGTCTGAAGGCAGAAGGCATTGATTGAGTGATTGACAGCTGATTTTAACCAATCCATTCGCGATCAGTTATAGCGCAGTGGGCCAATGAAAGAGCGGAAAGGCGGGGCAAGCATTGCAGGCTTTGCTTACTGCAGCAAGTTGACATGTTGACAAGTTTTAAACAGTTCCTGAGCGCTGCCTTTCAAGTGCAAAGATTCTGCTTGAATGTGTCCTAAATCCGCACATGCGGTCAACATTTTGCAGTAAAAACCAGTCGCACGCAACAATTATATGCACTCGCATTTCAGGCGCATATGCGGTCGCAATTTTGAGCCCTGTATTTTGATAAAAAAAAAAAATTTAAAGTATGTACGTTTATGCCAGGGATGAGCAAACTTGATCCTGGAGGGCCGGTGTCCCTGCACACTTCTGCTCCAACACTAATCAAACACACTAATCAGAGTCTTCAAGATCACTCGAAAGCTACAGGCAGGTGTGTTTTGATTAGGGTTGGAGCAAAACTATGCAGGACACCGGCCCTCCAGGATCAAGTTTGCCCATCACTGGTTTATACAGTAGGTGCTACTTCAATATGGCCATTACTGCTGTACCTTGCACCGCCGGCGCGTAAGAACGTGTTTTTAGATATGACCGCAGTTTGCGACTTTGCCGCCAGGGAGCACAAAGGGACGGGATGCGAACGGACGGAAATATACAGTGGCTGTAAATACCCTGCAACTCGTAAATGAAGATGAAAAAATAAGATTTATTTTTATTATTATTGTAAACATGTTAAATGAAGTGAAGACTCATTTTGGAAAAAGTCAAAATAAAGGAATAAAAGACCACTAAAATAAACAACAACTAAAATGAAATGATACAAAGAGGCCTAAATAAATATATAAAGCAGTGTTTTAGCCTAAAAATAGAGAGATGTACAGTGTGTTATTTAAAAGTAAAAGGACCAAGACATACTAAATAAGCTTTTTCATTTACGTTTTCATTTACATTTTTTGTTGACTGTATTTTACTGTCTAAATTTATGTCTCAGTCATTGTACATAAATATTACATGAATAATTAAATAGGCCTAAATAATTATTTACTTAAAAACAATTTCAGCGAAACATGGAGAGACATCCGATGCATGGTCTAAAGAGCGCTTTAGTTGCTACTTCATCAAAAGCATCAAAACAAACAAACCTACTGTACAGTTAAAGTCAGAATTATTAAACCCCCTGAATTATTAGCCCCCTGTTTATGTTTTTCCCCCAATTTCTGTTTAACGGATAGAGAACATTTTTTTTATAACACTTTATAATAACTGCGCTCTGTTGAGCATCAGCAAATAGTGAATTCATTATTTGTTAAGTATCAACTCTACATTAATAGACGTCAGTAAGCAGTTTATAAATACAGCTACAAATGCTCTATTCTTGACTTATAAGCACATTTATAATGTGCTTAATAATTGTATGAAAATACAATTATTGAAAAATTGTAAATTCAGTATAGGATTATTTACAAACCATTTGTATTTAAGAGTAGTCGGTGGCTTTTAGAATCATTCAGAATGAGTTAGTAAACGATTAATAAACTATTCAAATCAACATTTATAATTCTTATTATTCAGGCATATAAAAAATGATTACTATGTATGTTAATAAATGCTTTATTAACTCAACTTCATGCAGCTTTGTGACCTAATCTAAAGTGAGGACTGTTTATGTGCAAGGCTCGGTATAAGAATAACAATGTTAAAATAAAATTAGAAATAAAGACAATTAAATCATTTATTCATTCATTTTCTTTTCTGCTTAGTCCCTTTATTAATCTGGGGTTGCCACAGCGGAATGAACCGCCAACTTATCCAGCATATGTTTAACGCAGCGGATGCCCTTCCAGCTGCAACCCATCACTGGGAAAGACCCATACACACTCATTCACACTATGAGTATGCAGCGTCTATGGGGCAGGACAGTAAATTGGATGTCGTTCTCTCTTTCTGGCTGTCGTTATCAGTGTCACACTATGTTTAATATATATTTGTTGTACTCTTATTTTATCCAAATATGATGAATTCCGCAACTGAGAAACATGGAAACGTTAAAAAAGGGTCCATACACTCCATACACTATTTTTCAAATCTGTTACTGGGGCATGTTTTCTCATACGTGCCATTTCTCATAAATCTACCAGAGGCCACTGTATACATTTCTGCAAATATTAACATCTTTCTTGTGCGTGTCTGTGAGAGAAGCTCACCTTGACGTTGTGCATAATACTTTAGCTCAATTAATCTTTATTTCTATAGCACTTTTACAATGTAGATTGTGTCAAAGCAGCTTAACATAGATGCTCTAGTAAATTGAAACTGCGTCTGTCCAGTTTTCAGTGTTGAAGTTCAGTTCAGTGTGGTGTAAATTTCACTGCTGAAAGTCCAAACACTGAAGAGCAAATCCGCCGATGCGCAGCTCCACAAGTCCCAATCCAAGCAAGCCAGTGGTGACATTGGCGAGGAACAAACTTCACCAACTGATGAAAGTGAAGGGGAAAAACACTCAAGAGAAACAAAGTTCAGTTGGGCACGACCATAATACATCAGCTTGAAACCAACTGACCCACTCTGTTCCCTTAACCCAACCGATAGTGTTTTCAAATACAAAATAGAAGAGAAAAGACATTGAAACCTTGTGCTTCTACCACAACCTTGTGCTTTTTGGGCATTAGTTTTACCCACTGTCTACATCTAATGTTTCCTTCGCTGGACTCGAAGCCCAGTCATGCTCCACATCCCAAGTCAATTGCACTGCCCTGTAGCATTCGTTTTACACATAAAATGTAGCCATATGTGCCAGTGAGTACATAATTCTTGGTTCTCAAAAATGTACGTGGAAGTGTACCGTTCTTCGTACGTGGATTACTCGTTTAGCTGGATTTGATTATGGATGATTTGACACGATCCAGAATTGTTTCGTTCTTCCAAACTCATACGAGAGTTGTTGTCATAGCAACAGTTCTCATAGCTCAAACCTGCTCAGGAGCAGGCTTATAGCAGGCTTATTTCATAGAAACATGATTATATTGGGTAATTTGAAGTAAAGGTGATACTGTAAGTGTGTACTGAATGCTGATATTTTCCTACAGTGGTAATCTATAGGTTATATCCTCTTGTTAAGTTGTAATGTATTGGTGACGTATGTAATACTGTTTCCGGGTCCAAGCCACTACTCATTTGAATTGAGAAAATATTTGTTTATGACCAATTTTTAGTCCTATCACACATTAAAGGGAATTTTATATAAAATCATGGTGTACACTACAGTCTCTAGACTTGCTGCATCACAAATACCAACATTTTAACAATTTATAAAAAAATTATCACTTGATGGCCATCGGATATTAGGCATGGATATAAATAATGCGATCGTGATATTTAAAAGTATTACAGTGCTTTGTAAATGTTTATTATTACCATTTGATGAGTCTCCCCATACAGTCTGATAGAGCGCTTGCACCCGGAAGCCACTTCGCATGGTGTCACACTTAACAAGTGGATACACTTAGGATAATAGTAAAATAATTTGTAAAAATTAAATATATACATTTATAATTTATAATAAATTAATAATAAATTAATAATATTTAATATTCCATTATTTAGTGGGTAATATTTAATTAATATTAATGGTATATAATACTATTAATCATATATCTTACTTTTGAGTATATACAGCTACTCAGCTAAAATGAAAAACGACTGTCATATTTCCTAGTTCCTCTGAAAGACCCACCCTCAAGAGGCTGTGATTGGTCAGCTAACATAATGTGCTGATATTCGCGGATCAGCTCCATGTCACCAGGAAGTGTCCTGCTGTAACATTACAGCACATCTGGCCATGCCAGATATCTGATGTATGCTTGTAACCTGAAGGGTTTATGACATCATTAACCAGGATGTCCCCAAATTTCATTCGCTGTAGGCTTTTCTAAGCTAACTCTGTAAAAGCCAATGTCTCCCTTTGCATTGAACTTTAAGCGCATTACACTCAGAAATGCTGTTTATGTTCACACAGCTACATTACACATCAACTAGTTTCTAATATGATAAGTTTCAAATATGATATCACAGTGGACCACCCCTTCAATTAATTAAAATTATTTATGTTTATATACATATATGTTTATAAATAAAACATATGTAATATGCACTCGAAAATAAAAGTACAAAAACGGGGTGGTTCTCCCCTAGGGAATCAAAGAAAACATTATTTTAATATGGAGTTTTTAGATACAAAGATGTACTATTTTAAGATACCGACCCAGTTTTAGTACAATTTCTGTATGATAATAGAAACGCACAATATTCGACATTTTTTTGTTTGTTTGTTTGTTTGTTTTTTATAAAGGAATAATAATGTATGCAGTCATGCACGTTTGGACAGCTAATATGACAGTTATTTGATGCTTCGCAAAAGTTGCAGACACCTTTACCGTTATCAAAATGCTTTTTTTATGCAAAATTGATTCAAATTCCAACGGAAGTCCTAAGAGGCCATGCATTAAAAACAAAATATCTCGACATAACAACTCGTTTTTCGGTGATCTCGAAATAACAACTCGTTTTCTCGTGATCGCAACATAACAAAAAGTTGTTTAGCCGCAAACCATTTAAACGGCACCTGTCTAGCAACATTCTATAACCGCGCAGACATACCGGTCCTTCAAGCTGACTGGCAATGAAACTGACAATACTCTCAGGGTCGCTATATCTTCGACGATAAAGGCGGAGAGCCGAAAGACGGACACTGTGTCGGACACTGATATAGAAATTGTCAATCACTGAAAGGCAGAGAACTATCTCAGTTTGACTCAGTCCCTGGTCAAAATAAAAGCGAATATGTTCTTCCATGATTTTTCGTAAGCATTTGCTTACGGAGGTCAGAATAAGCAGAACTTTTGGTTATATCGAGATCACAAGTTTTTATGTCAAGATCACAAGATAATTAAGTCATGATCACGACATAACAAGAGAGAAAAAATTGTTAAATACTCTTGACACATAAAAGTGTAAAGCCTGCAGCCCACAACAAATGTGGACAGTTATTGCGTATCTTATTTAACATTTAATTGTTCACTACGAATGTATTTTAATTTTGCTCACATGGATAATTGAATATTAATCAGATGATGTCATTACACTGCTGTACCGTCAGCCAATCATTGCATTGCTGATCTTGATTTTCAGCATCGATAGATCTGTCCTACACAACACACAGTGATCTCAGATTAGTTCATCCAGATATTTTAATCTAATTCGCGAACCTGTTTGAAGAACTAAATTAGCCTGAGATCAGTTATCAAGATCAAAACACCCAGGATCTGTCAAATCATCTTAGATCATTTAAGCGAGGTACGAAGACTGGACTACAGGACACGTTTTCCCAATAAGCCTGTGTTGAAAAACAAGCATGTCAGAGCAGACAGACTGTAAGTGTGAATGATTTTCTGCTACTGTCCACATTTTCAACACATCCACACTCAAAATGCATATCCAGACAGTATTATATAGTTTGTGAATGTCATTTCTTTTTTTTCTTTTTTTTTGCTGTTGTTGTTGTTGTTGTAGTAGTAAATGCCTCTTCTCCGGCATGTTGCTGTTTTTAAAAACATCCACTCAACCACTGTGTTTGCCTCTTTGTTCGCCTTGGTAACAGAACTAATGGAGTGTTGATAGTGAACAAGAAATGGAGCAAAATCGTTTCAGTCGACAAACGTTAGCCACGGTCTCGCAGACTTGCACCTCACGCTCACCCAGCCATCGCCTCAGAATTGGCAGTGAGTTCCGCATCGTTCGTTCAGAAGTCAGAGGTCAGAAACACTATCATGCAAAATTAGTTTAGTAAATGTCACGAAACACTACACTTCGCTTCACTCGCGTACAACTGGATTATTCAGTAAGTACATGATGTTTGTGCTCTTTTGTTTTCAGCATGTCTTTATGTAAATCAAACACTTAAGATTTGATAAAGAAGTACAGTAACAAGTACTAACCACTTCACTATAGACTGATGTTGAGTGAACTGGCTGAATTTACGTGCATAGATCCATAAGGATTCGCATTAATGATCTCATTCATTTTCTTTTCGGCTTAGTCCCTTTATTAATTTGGGATCGACACAGCTGAATGAACCGCCAACTTTATCCAGCATATGTTTTACGCAGCGCATGTCCTTCCAGCTGCAACCCATCACTGGGAAACATCCAAACACACTCATTCACACACATACACTATGGACAATTTAGCTTTTCCAATTCACCTACACCACATGTCTTTGGAAACACCTGGAAGAAACAGGGAGAACATGCAAACTTCACACAGAAACACCAACTGACTCAGCCGAGGCTCGAACCAGCGACCTTCTTGCTGTGAGGCGATTGTGCTATCCGCTGCGGCATCGTGATGCCCTCATTTACGATCTCCCCTGCTAAAAACAAATGTTTAACAACTACATTTTGTTTTTGGTGTGCTTTAAGGTATAACTGGGAGTGAGTGATATGCAAAAACCATGGCGAATTGCGATTTAAAACACTGCGCGATGTGTTAGCTGGAGTTTGTTCAACCGCAATGATTTGTTTCTCAGTAAATGCGTAGTTACGCTGCGGGAATGAATATGAAAGAAATATTTACAGTGACTCGAAATTACGCTCTACAGTATGTAATCATTCACTGGGCTTTGGAAGTGATCCTTTCCCTCCTGTGTCAACAGCAAATCTTTCAAAACCTCGCAAAAAGGCAGTACAATTAGAGATGTAAATATATTTACTCCTTATTTCAGATCTTTCTACATTAGGTTCGGTCATTTGTTTTGTTTGTTTTGTTTCTGTGTGAATGTTTTCTCTTTTGGTTGTGTGAACGTCTTTTTTTGCCTATCAGACATGTACTTGGTCGCCACACTTTTGGCCTAAAAATTTAAAATACTCCAGTAAATATTTATCATATGTGCTTTATGGTCTTTTTTTGTTGTTATTCAATTACACCATGAAACAGTGTTTATGCCGAGTTCAGACTGCATGACTTTATCCCCGATTTTGACTTGCCAACAGGTTTTGAAAACCGCCGACAAATGCCTGAAATCACAGGCAAATCGGTGCTCGTTCACGTGAGTAATAATCACACAATATGAACCATCTAAGATCTGAGAGAATTGCCGATGAGTCGTCAATGCCCGGGAGATATTTGCCGAGCTGTCGGCGATTTAAATCATGCCGTGTGAAACGTGTTTTGACTGAAAATAACATCTGCAATCACCTACAGCAAATGAAAGAGCAGCATTCACTAGTGTGGGTACCTGCAGGCCAGCGGGAGGTTGAGGGAGAAGTTAAAAGTGCTCATTTTCAGTTTATTTTGACCCAAGAAATGGAGGAAAAATGAGTGTAAATTTGGCATTAGCTCCCGTGTCTGTTTGACGTGTCATGTGAGCAATATCACAACCCAACCCCATCAAAAAACATTTAAAAAATGTGGAGAAATTGCTAATTCCCTTCAAAGGTGAGCAAATATGTACATTTTCTACCCCATTAAAGGCCTCTTGCTGGTTATTTAATAACAAAAGATATACTACGTGTTTTTGTGTGTGAGACGCAGGTTGGACGAAGTTGTCTGCGATTCTTCCTATTTTGAAGTCATGCAGTGTGAAACTCCCTGTCGCCGATCCATCTTTCAGTGTAAACAAAGCAGCGACAGAACGTTAGCGCAGATAGTCATGCAGTGTGAAAACATCTGTGACACGACTACTTTGAAAATCATGCAGTCTGAACTCGGCATTAGCAAACTCTCAAGGCAATGTCAAGCTCAAATTTAATATTCCATATAGAGTCGATTGTAAGAACTGTAGGTTGTTTTACTCTCATAATAAAATGTCTGTTATTTGTCTTCATTAAAGTCTGTACATCACAATGTAATAATGACAACCGGTGACAATACACAGTTAAAAACATTTCGTGTGTCCTTGTTATTCTTTTGATATTCTTCTGCTCTTGTTATTAAAGCATGTTTTCCTTTTGTGAAAAAAGTGATTCATCATGAATCAAGAATCCCAACACAAATAGTCTGTGTTTTATATGAATATAGTTAAACGCCAAATGCACATGTAAAGCAATTAAGGGTCACTTTGATTTCTGCAAATAAGTTTATTTAAATGTTTTCACCAAAAGACATAACTTACTTGACACAAAGCTTTTAAATGATATTCTGGAAGTTTTGGCCTAATCCCAATTCTACCC